>VKOC01001319.1:0-123177 GCA_009364415.1 Spea multiplicata | reverse complement strand
CGTGGCAGAGCAGGGAGACTCCCCGCAGGACTGTTTAAAGGTAAGTACAATGGGGTGGGGTTAGGGTAGATAATGGCGTCGGTGAAGTTTAAAATGCCGCCCCCCGGCGTCGGCCGGGGGGGTTAGTTTTGGCATTTTAAACTTCGCCCTAGGCGGCATTAAGTCTTGGGCCGGCCCTGAACACCAAGTCTGCGGATCATCTAATGTGTTCGTCTGTACTGTGTCTGAGGGGTTGTGCTGTGACCTTTTATGTTAGCCTAAAAGCTCATTAAACTGTAACTGTTTCAAGGTATCGGATGGTCCTCGCAGATAACCTTTAATACATCAAAAGCCTCATGCTTTCCTGCAACATACTTCAGAGTGTACTCCTTCCCCTGTCACTCGCTTTCAGATCCCTTTCCTTGGTGAATAAACTTGCCACATACAAGGAAAGACCCTTTTAGATCAAATTGTAATATTAATAAAGCCCACGTTTCCTGAGGGACTGATCGATAAGGTTACTACTCTTCCTGGAACACTTTTCCCACGGATCACCCTTTTCTCTGAAGCACACAGCCTTCTGTGCATTGAAAATGTCTTAAATGTCTTTGTGATCTTCTCCAAGCTGTATGTAATATTTAACAGACTAGGTTTATGGTTTCAATACGGCTACCATTAATTAACCAACACGGTCACAGAAGGTTTTTTCCATTATGTGAAGTACAGAACGTAAGGAGTTTATTAAGGACACACATATAACACGGGTACTGATGCGTGTCTTCAGATGGATCGTTTACATACATGGCCGCATTAACATACCAGTTTGTGATGCTATTTGGGGATTTATATAGTGATAGCGGAGTCATCTATCAGAAACACTTGCCTCAGTTGTGGTCCCCATGTCAGCAGATGGGCTGCATGTGCTGGTATCTGGAGGCGCGGTACCAACGCTGCTCCTGACTGGAGAGCTGGGGGTCTGGCCGGCAGGGGTCTCGGTGTACATGGACGGGTGACACAGGATGCCTCTCCTCTGGATCTTCTCCCATACTTTGCTCATGGTGTCCGTTAACTGATATATCAGCTCAACCTGAAAAACCAGAGGTTATACACGGGTAACAGAGTAACAGGTATACATTGAGAAGAAGTGTGTCGTCGTTAGACTTATTGTTAATCAGTACATTTTCCCGACACATTCATAAATGCAGCACATTAGAAAATCACCTGGCCTAAGTGCATTAACCTGTCCGTGGTTAACCTGACAGTTAAAGTGCCATAAAACTTGTTTGTGCATAAGCACTGGATAAATATACATCGATAATAACAGTCGCAGTTTAGCTGCCACACTATTGCCCAAATTATCATAGGACAACTGTGAATGCACGGAATAGTGTCGGGGCATTAGATCACTTGTGTTGCTGTCATGGCAGCTCTAAGTAACAAATGCTCCGCGGGCAAATAAACAGACGGTGATCATTTTAGGGATAATCAGTAATCCAGTTGCTTGTGCAAATGCAGTGTTGAATAAAACCAGTGCAGTTATGTAACCCGTTATGAACCCTGAATAAGACAGATTTTGGCACAAATAATTAATGGTTAATGGGTTGAAATGTATCAACTCACCTACAATTCAATGTTTAGTGACTAAAACTCTCAAGGGGAACCAAACACAAACACATCAGAGTACTTGGATGGCAGATCGCTCTACTGGAACATCTGGGACATGCAGGACTAGGCTACCCATAAGGTGGCTTCGTGAAAGGATTCTACTAGTCATATGTAGAGATCTGGGGAGGCAGGGGTTAACCCTGAGAATACCGAGGTATGCCTGTTGGAAAATCAGGCTCTGCAGAGAGGACATCGGCTGAAGAGGAAAGTGGTGAGGGGTGGCTGGGACGTTGACCTAAATTAAGCCTACGGTAGTCCCTTTAGAATAAACCTTCAATAAAGCAGATAATCCAATTAACCCTTCATGCATCACGGTTGGCTTACAAAAATTGTCCCCCCAACTAGGTGCTAGTGTAAGCTTATTTTGGCATCTTGGCCCTGGGATTAAGTGAATCAAGGAACAAACAAGACTTCTGTCTAGGGGCACTTGTAATTCACGATCTTTGTTGCTCAGAAAAACAGATACGAGAAAAGAAAATATAGTGTAATAAAGTAAAAACACTTAGGAATTCCAGGACTATACTCCAATGGTTACACTCACAATGTGTATGACCTTTTGAGCCTCCAGAATCAGCTTCTTTGTGTGTGTCTTAATCCGTTCGTGTTGTGCATATACAAAACAGAAATATACCATAGAATGATATCTTTCTAAAATTGGTGTACACGCAATAATGGGATGCACTCACATTAAGTGAATCAATACTGATTGTAACAAAAAACAATCGCTTTAGTAACTTTGTGATCGCGTCTTAATCACATAATGAGCCTTATCTACAGTAAAAAGCACTTTATTCCAAACGTTACTAGTCATTGCACGGAACTGTAAGAGAAGAGACTCTCAGACTAGAACATTTTGATAAATAGTCAGAAACTCGGTCCACTCATTAAATTCTAATAAAAACAAAATAAAACTTTGTTTACTACAACAACTACGGCCCGCACCCATTACACGCTCGATCTGAGACATTTATAGTGAAACCATGTATTCTCTATAAACAAAGTCAAAGAATTTTAGGGTTTTCTTAATAGTATGGATCTAATTACATTGATACACTCCTAAAAGTAAAACATTTAATGAATCCTTTCATTTTCCTAAAATAGCTAATTTAATAATAATATGGGATAATAATTAGAGTAAATATATAAAAGCAAAGTAAACCTTGACAGCGATGCCTGGCGTAAAGGCCCACAGAGAATTGTCATTCCAATATTCGCAGATCGTACTGTTTAACTCGCACATTGTTTGACTCTATCTCAGATATTTACACAAGCCTTTGTAAATAAGCATTAATCACAGAATTTGTGTGACAACATATTGCCATGCAGTGTATAAAACAAGGCTGGGTACAGAAATGCTAACACAATCTATAAGCAGATCACAGCTGGATGCCATATTCCGCAGATTGAGGGGGAATATTTTTTATATTTTTCAGCCTTTTTTTGCGGCCCGGGGACACACGCAGACCCGGAGCTGGCTTCCTATGTGGCCGAACAGATGCAGTAAAACAGAGGTCAAGCTCCATTTGATCTAAAACAGCACTTGATTTTTTTTTCCTCGTTAAAGTTTTCAACACTCGCTATTTTTCTACAAAAAGGAAACATAAGGCAATTTACATAAATCGCTCTTTGTTTTCAAATGAACTTCATGGGATGGTTATAAGCATCCTTAGGCTATAAAATCATTTGCAGGATTGTTTAATATGTTAAGTATAAGCGATACAGTCAAAAACAAACAGCCTTCATTCTCAGGCTCGCTCTGTATCTGGATCCTACAAATAGCTGAACTATCTTAATGGAATGCCAAATACTCAACGTCCATGTTAGATTTCTGGGCACTACTTGGTTTTTTTGGCTCCTAAGCAAACACTGACTCGGGGGACCCTTCTACAGACATAATTTAAGGAGACTAATAGATTATTAAACGGTTTGTGTTATAGAGATGCTTGGTGGTAAGAAATAGCTTCATTTCCGCACAGGTATGCAGCACCTACACGTTACATTAAAAGCTTTGCTCATCTTTCCATGCAGCGGTACATCCGTCTCTCTCTATATCACATGGACAGATATACATTTTATTACATACATACAAAGCTTCAACAATCAGAAGGATCACCAGCTCTGATTAATATGCTGCAAAGCTTTCACATCATGATCTAGAAGGGACTAATTACATGTGTACTCGCTGATAGCAAAGCCTCTGTTTATTTTTCTGTGCCGTGTATATCGGCCCAAAGATTTCTCCCATTGTGCTGGTGCCAGGAGTTGCGAATGGATTGTCTGAACCTTGCCGCATGGATTCACAGAAATATAAACAATTAAAACAATTCCAGAATTATTTCAAATTTGGCAACACTTGCTACGATGATATAAAATTATAAAGTATTAAGTGCAGTAAACTTCTATTTGACATCGCCATAATTTGGGAGTTTTATTTTAGTTGAAACCTTTCTCTTTACAAAACAGAGGAGTGCACAACCTAAAAAAAAACATAAAAAGGCATAGACATTCAGATTCCCAGGTTGGCTGGAGAATAATAATGCTCAATAAATACAGAAAACAAAGCGAGAATCCAGTGCACGCCCAGCGGATACTACTGAAAACACTGAACAGGTATAAATGTCGGGGATCCCACCACACTTTGTATATTATTGCTCAGCCCGACACTACGTCAAAGCAACCCACGTTTGGGGAGTCCTATGTAATTCTTCATGGCTATATTGCTTATCAAGGAGCTGAATCAGTGGGACTGCTCTGCATTTTAACCCAAAGAGACTCTCAAGCACTTTAAATCCTTCTCTGGACACCGTTACGAAGGCACCACTGTATTTACTGTCTTCTACCATATAGGTTGAGCTGTTGCTCTTTTCATATTCTTATAATCACCTGGTATATAGAAAAAAATAATAATATGCTGTCTACACATCAGATTTCCCAAATGTTTGTGAGTTGTTTTTAATCACAGGGGGAATAATTATGGAACATCCTTCCTAGAAATGTGACATATGATAGACTGCGTAGTATGGGCCAGGGTCACCCAGCTGCAGCGAGGCTGACCATACGCCAAAATATATTACGAAAGGCCAAATATTCTGTTCTGATCCGTTGTAACAGATTTGGAATTATAATTGATACTTTTAGTGAAACATTTAATGTCGTGACCTACATGGAATGCAACACAAATTTGACACTTTAAGGGTTAGAGAAAATCAGAACGGCTCTACACAACATCACCGCAAACACCAATGATAGGTTGTAGGAAAACTTGGATTTAATTTCCACGCTCCTTCCACCTACACGTGTTGGACATATATGTAGCAATGGTGTGTGAGCATAACTTATATCAAAAAGATATAAAGAATGGGCATTTTCATCTGAGCCAAAATGCATTTATCTTGAGGGGCCTTTCTTGAAAACTGTAAGATGTGTCATTGGCTCACTCATGTGCACGGTTCTTCTCAATAATAGTAATTATCTCAATACATTTTAGGCCTTTCTAAACAGGATTTACTTTTCCCTATAAAACAAATTACTTAAAACATTTTGATTTTTGATTTTTTTTGGAAAATATATGAAAGCCGCTAAAAAAATCTTTATGTCCGCTAAAAGTGACTTACTAACTGTGGGTCAAATCCCATTACTACAGGAGAAACACCTTTAACGCCAACACAGACCAGTCTGAAAAAGCCTGACGGTGGGGCCCGATGCTGTACTTCATTAATACCTATGAGTGAAAGCACAGCGTCAGCTCCTCGAAAAGGAGATCTGAACGTACTAAAAAAGTTTAAAAAATAAAGAGTAGAGTTTTTAAACTGTTAATGTTACATCTGAGAGCTTTTACATCTGAGAGCTTCTACATCTTCCTGACATTCCTTCCTCCAAGTGGTAAATGTTCCCAAAGAACGCAGCACCCTCCAGCCTTTCTGCACCTTTAATAATAAACTTCATGGTCAAGACAGCACTTCTCCTGATTGCTTTGGTTATTATTGAAGTATTATGCCAAACACGTGCCAAAGCATAGACATTTTGCTCATGCTCTACCAGCGGGCCATTTTGCAGGTTATACAAGGCCATCTCCTAACCCGACACACGGCTACAACACTGAATACATGAACATACTAGGGGGGGGGGGGGAATCTAAGCAAACTTTCTTTCACCTTTTTTCTTTTCTCTCCTTCTGATTTATTCCAGGCAATTTTAACCGCGAGACGCACTCCAATCAAAATTTCATGTAGCGTGAAAGGGCGCGAGGGTAAAAACTGGAGTGGAATTTTTATAGTCTTTTAGCAAGTGAACGCACATCATGTGTTAAGATTCAAAAAGTCCACATCTGATCCCTATTCCGTTCGTTCAGACAACAGATACTTTTACTATTTGGCTACACGAGGCATGTTTTCAGGTGGTAAAAGGAAGAATAGATGAATTATGAAACAAAACACAACCTAACCTTTCCCCACTTAGCGATCTGAGTATACAACATTTGTCCGGTCTGTCAGTGTACGCACTATGATTACTACTGACCTGTGGATTGGAGCATTTTATTTCTAGTGGTTCAAGATCTACGTGTAGACAGACCACGAAAGAGTGTCCAGGGTCCGGCTCAGAAGACGACAGGCTGTGGGATGTCACAGCGAGGGTGGAAGTGCAGCTCATGGGCTCCACTAAGTTCAGAATCACTCTATGATCCAGGAGAGTATAGACACTGAAATGCTGAAGACTGATGGTCCAAGGAAATGCTACACCTGGTTGGAAAGAAAGCGAAAACGTGTTAGACGATGCTAACGAGTTACATACACGGCCCACAAAGATCATATAAAGCAGTTATCAGTATTGGAGAAAACGCCTCCAAAGTTTGGAAAATAGTATGATAAAAAATGAAAAGGTCTGTTTCATGTCAACGGTTGTGAATGTTATATCTAAGCCGCTCCCAATTAATCTTAAAATAGTTCACCAGTTTAATTACAGCGAAAGGGGGTTCATGGGAAGGTTAGTTTGGCTACAGTTAGAGATTTGCTGCTGACTGGCCTTTTTCCATACTAATAAACGTAAGTCCTACCAACACACTTGGGCTGAGAATGGAATTACCTCAGCGTTTACAGACTATGACAGCTACGTAGGATATATCTAATAAATATCAAATATCAACATGTGCTATGTTGGTGTATTTAACCAAAGAGCACCCGAGTCACTGCAAATATAACTACTAAATAAATAAACCAGAAAAAAAAGTGAGGACACCAAATTATCATATTTTAATATAATGATATTGGTTATTATATGAGGGCCTTATTTACTTTGGCAGACCATCACTATGTAAAAGATAAATTCCTATATCTGCTATTAGTTATACAGAGTTTTTTTTACAACATGCAATATTTATTTTTCACTTCTTCACCAGCATCAATAACAATGAAATAAATTACTATACCAGGTGTAAATTAGTAAAAACTCTGGGCTTTCACATCTTTTATCTCTGGGCTTTTATAAAATATATATTTCCCTACACACACTATTATTTTTTTGTTGTAAATTCACCCATTTATGGTTCACTATTTTATCAGTTAAAGGAAATGTTTAAAAGTAATGTTTTTTTGGGTGCATTTAAATTTATTATTGTATAGGTACATATCTCTTATTGGCTAATATAATATGTCATAATATGGGTTTTATAGCTGCAAATAACATATTAATACCGTGAATAAATTTACTAGAGCAAAAAAAAAAAAAAAATTTTTTTCCCAATTTAATGGAGCAGAGGAGATGTAATAATGTTTATTGCACCAAAGAAAACAAAGTAATTATAGATCAGAATATACAGTGTTCAAAACACTGAGTAATCTCTAAGGTTTTCTCTAATGAAGATACCGGTAAATGATTTTTCTTTTTTCTCATACTAACAATTAAAGGCTGGATAGAAAAACCTTCTGTGAACCCTGAAAGCAGGGGCATTATGCAAAGGGGGGGGGCAAATCTTAAGGGATCCCAAGCCTTCTTGGTGTACAAGTGGGACCCTTCAAATCTACTTTTAATATTTTATTACCGAGTGTACACAAGGTGTTTGTTAATATACCACCAGCTCATATTTTGAGCTAAACTGCATTAATTTGAGCCATAATAAAAGTGCATGTAAGTGGGTACTAATTTCACACATTTAATATCTTCAAGGATGCTGCCATTTACATCCAAAACGGGATAGAAAACAGGGAATTGTCAAAAATAGTGTTTAACGAGGAAGGTGTTTTGTTCTTACCATACACAGCAGAGCACCTTTTATGAAAATAAAAATAGGATTTCTTCTCCTTAATTTTACAAATGCCAGCAGCACACAAAAAACCCGGACATTGTAACCAACCTTATCAACCGGCATATTCCACAAAAAATGTATATAATATGAATAAGCATTACAAAGCAACACTATTTAATATTCCTAATTTGTCATACATTTTTCAAGTAACAACGTTGGATCAATTTAGCTTTACAAAAGAATACAATATAAACACTGAACTTCTACTTACTACGCTGATCAATAAGCACGTTGCCAAACGACACCACAGGCTAAGAAAATAAATGGTTGAAGACAAAAATACAAATATTTGGCAACGCAACAACAGGAGACTCTCTAGAGACCTCAAGAACTATTACCGGACCAGAACGTTCCACCAGGGTCTAATGATATGGAGTAGAGGAACACTAGATGAGTTTAAAGATGAGAATCTTTAAGATGTGTTAACTATTTCACTTCCTTGGCTAGTATAATACGGTGTGAAGACAGACCTGCAGGTAGTACGGAAATCTCTTGACAAATCATATCCCAATCATAAACCCAGCATGGCTTAAACTAGACAAAAACGGCAAAATCCGGTCAGTAACATAAGAATGTTTCGCACGTTTTTTTTTTTGAAACAGGCGAGGATGTTTTGTCATAATTTAACGTTACCATAGCTACGGCTGATTGCTTAATTGTGTCTTACATACACATGATCTCAATCTGCCTTCAAATGGCAAGCGTGTGTCAATTATTCTTTTTGCTCTGTCCCGATGATGGGTATTCTCCATCTGAAACTGGTGAGATTTTTAAATATTTGGGTTGCGGCTAGAATTCCTTCGGAGGCACCACGGACATTCTGGAATTAGAAATGACTTGGTATCCTTTGATGTCTGATTGTTGCTTTGATTCAATAGTAAATATTCCTGTGTTAAGTTTTGCTGTGAACGAACTTAGACGCCTTAAAAATCATGATATGCTACAGGAGTGGGCTAAGTGACACACGCAAACACGCTACTACCTCCATTACCTTACTTCAAATAGAGTGCCAGCAGATTCTGGGGGGACCATAGATTACTATGGGGGGGGGGCATGAAATCAGCAACAACATTAAAATGAATAATATACAATATGACAATAACATTAACACATTTACACATACTGGTACAGAAAGAGAAGAGACCCTGCTCTTGTAACACTACAATCTATTAACAGGTTGGGGGGAAATTAGACAGAAGGTGAGGGACTATTTGGGAGTGAATAATATAGGTAGCAAGTGTGGCCCTGAGATCTCGAAGGTGGGGAGGATCTGGATGCAGGTTGAGGAAGAAGAAGAAGACGGATTGTACATGTATTTTCAATGAGCCATTAAAGTTGGAAGAAGTAGGAGAGAATCTGATGGAATGGGGCAGACTGTAGTTACAGCAGGGGCAACAATATAACCAAGCAGGGGCAGACAACACAGGCTGGATGGTTCTTATCTGCCGTCTAATTCATGTGATCTACAATAGTACCACGTTTACTTCCCTTTAACATCCTAATTTGCATCAATACAATTCATAGTAGTTACAGTTATTTTGGCTTTTTTTCAATTATTTATTACCACATATGCTAACGATATTTAGTAATTTAATATGCTTGCTACTTAAATCAGTTACAAGTTTTGTTTAAAACTAATTTTTATTGTCACTTTTCTTTTTAAAATACTTAATTATATATCAAGATCAAGATTTAGTGTATGTTGTTTATATACATATTATTTTTATATATATATATATATATTATATATATATAATATATATATATATAATGATATTCATGATTTTATGTAGGGCAGATAATTATAATAATCCATTATAATGTCTAAATATTGAAGGTGGACATCATGATTTTATTGCAGAGTGCGAAAATGGTTGGCTATTGTTTTTTTTCAATTTTTATCTTCATTTATTTAATTGCACCTGAAGAAATGCTGGGGGAATGGATGAGGTTTGAACTGAATTTTGCAGGGATGAGAGGGGAATTGGATGAGAATCGGCTCAATATAATAGCCACACCTAAAGACTTTAAAACTGTTATTATTAAAACAATCAAAGATGCAATAGGTCCTAGATCCTATACTGAGATCATTCACTTGGTAATGGTTTAGCAAATATCTCCTAAATGGCTAATACAAGTAATACAGAAATTTAAATGCTACAAAGAAACAAAAAAGAAAGCATAAAATCGGCTTTGTCTCAAAAGAGATTAGATCAAGAAGATCTGTCCTCTCTGATAAAACATGCGCGTTACCGTCTGTGGGATCACTTAAATAAAAGGATACATATGCCACGCATCCATACCAACTCTAAGTGATTTTGATAGAAAGGAACTGATTACAATGACTAAAGTGAGGATAATAGCTGTCCAATCTCCCCTACACAAATTATTAGTCCACATCAAAGGCACGATGCGCACTTTGTAGCAATGTTCAATTCGTACAAGTCTCACCTAAAATCTATGGTTAATTTTATTAGCCATATGGATGACATTATCTAAAGAACTTTGATTGTCCAACTGTAGCATGTAATAATGCTTGATGGAAAAAATAAGTGGGAGGATACAGCAGAAAGAAGGTCTACGTACTGCATCTCAAATAAGGGGTAGCCAGGTGTTCAGACGTTTCCACTACCCCATCTGCCAAAAATATTTTAACGGCCCACCTACTGATAACAGACATCGGATGTGCTCTTCCCAGGAACTACAGGGATAATCTCTGCAGCCTCAATGTTAGCTGCCAGGAGCATCACAATAACCACCTATTTTGGCCACCTTATGTCTTGTAATGACTAAAGTGACAACATGATGATTTTGCAGGATTTCCAAAGGCGCTGACAATAATAAGGCAACAATGACTTTTTTAGCACACTTATCAGATATTTTAAGCACAAAGGTATCACCCTCAATGCATGAACGCACATGCATTCACTATGTCTAAGGTTAGCGGTGCATGAAATAGTGTGAGCAGAGCCAATATATTATAGAATTCATCAAACCTTACACAAGCCGTTAGCCCAGTAATCATGGCCTTTTATCAATAAGTATTCTAGAATTGCAGAATGTGTAGAGATGAGCAACAGACTTAATGTACGCCTGGAATATGTAGAATCTGCGATTCTTTAAGGGTGCAAGAAGAAATCCTGGATATGCTTATATTGCAGACATATTTATGTAAGGTAAATGTCTGATCTCTTGTATTTTGGAAACACCTTTGGATAACCTTTTCTGATGAAATTGTATATAAGATTAACGATAATGGCTGGTTTGTTTCATCATTACAATTTAAGGTGACTGTTCTATTTCCTTTCTCACACAAACTTTGACATATCTTCTGTGCATGGATTACCACCTGCTATCCATTTTATAGTCATTCTGAAACTAAGCAGACACAATATGGGTTTCAGGAATCTGCATACAATTCACTAAATGATGGTGGAGAAGACTGGCCAACGGTTTACACGGTTTGAGAACTAGATTTAGCTCCTAGTCTTCACAAACAATACTTTACTTATACGACCAGGCTTATAACTCAACAATATGTTGCTTAAAAGCCAAACCATGCCGGTCTATGTAGTTTTTAATAATTGGTAAAGGTTGGAGAGCTTAATACTAGCTATCTGTGATGTTTCTTGCCAATGTTTAAAACAAGCACAGCTGCCTCTAGATAATACGATGAGATTAAACAGGTAAATATGGAGGGCATAATGCTACCACAATATAAGACAAAGCTTTGATATTTTAATGGCAGGTACAGATATTGGCAGATTAGGCAATCAAGATGGAAGCATTCCTTTTGAATTGGACTTTTGGAACTTTTACTCCATTTATTATGGACCAAGAATTGATTTGCTGACCGAGGCGAAGGGGCTTACAGCCGCCTGGACCTCTCTGTTGGTTTTACAAAGAATAACTTTTGACTTTATGTACTGCTTTTTGACGGCTGAACTCTGGCATTCCAGCTGTAACACATTAATGTTCCAATGAGGTTTGGCCAACATCTAAGTACCAAAGGATGGGCCATCCATGGGAAGAAGACTGCCCATCCAGACACACAGCCTTCTACAAGGCACTACAACTCCACCCCAGGCGGAATAATGAAAATGGGTATAACACACAAACATATCTGTGGTACCCACCACGTTCATGTGATTGAATGTCATTGGTTTTAGAACTGTCTTCTTGGAGAGAGATTATAGGCGTTAGTAAATTGCTATTTCAACCAAAGGAGACAACATATTTTTAGGAAAAGAATGGTTTTAGTAAAGAAAGAAATATGTCTACAGAAAAAGTAGCACACACATCCCTTCGTAAATGTGCTTTTGATTTGTGGAGAAAGTCAGAAGTAAAATGTTTGTAGGTTTAACGGGGTAGTGGAATGTAAATTACTTACAATCACTGTCATGCATGGACAAAAAAACAATGCCTGGTGGTGTTTTTCGTATTAACATATGCTGTGGGTGAACAAATATGCATTTGTCTGCAAGCCCACTGCAGCGACAAAACACGGAACCCAACAATTCCTAAATATGGTTATAAAGGGGATCGCGGTGGAATGCATAAGACAGATTTTATAAATACACATTTTTAAAGTGTCTAGAACTATTGTGTTTCCTGTTTGATTTAGAACTTTTCCTCTGCGGTTTTGTTTATTGCGCAGGAAAATGTTATTCACAATAACACAGAAGCAGCCAATCCCCTCAAAAAGAAGAGGGGACTGCAGAGGAAAAAATATAATTAAACGATTTATCTATAGACACTAGTTTCTAAATATTAAAATCATACACAGATATATGAAAAAACTTTAGGCTGAGCTCCAACTATAAAAAAAAGCTAGATTATTATCTTAAAACATCTCATGACAGATATCCATATGTACACAAAGAGTGAACAAAAATCACCTTGAATGATTTAAAACTTGTACCATAATTGCCTCAATAAGGGAGAGTTCCGGCATGAGGGAATGGCGTCAGCTACATTAAAGAATTGAAAATATCAGGATTATGTGAACATTTGGTTGGCATTATTCCCAGTGCCTAAACCACTATAAAAATAAACTGTTTTATAAAAGGATTTATCCTATCATAAGGAAGGGAAATTTCTTCCGTTATGCAGAAGATTGAGTTCTCCAGGTCGAGAAATGGGTGACATGTTTAGCTTCTACTGCATCTATCAGCTTTTCATCTCTGGTGCCTTCTTGATGACTTGGACCACTCTGACATCTTAACTTGAAAGATAACAGCCAGCTTGTTACGCTTGCGTTTCAAAAGGAAAAAATAGACACAAGCTCAACTTCTGGGTGTGAAACTTTTTTTGCTCATATGTGATTTTAATATAAAAATGTTTTTGATCTCTTTGGCACAAAAGAATAAAAGGGTCCGGGGGGGGGGGGGGGTCTGGGCACGGCATACAGGATGTGATGGGAAGGTAGCTAATTGGAAACACAATACCGTCACCTGGAAGTGATTGATCACAGTATACCTTCCCACAAACATGTGCATGTGAGAAATAACAGAGAGATCGGACGTTATATACACATATACATTCTATCATTCCACACTATATAATACTCTTAATATTGATCAGAAGTCCCTAAAGAAATGTGTTTTTTTGCATAATGTATCCAGGCATCTGCATATTAGATATTTGTATGAGTTGTAGATCTAAGACCTCTGAAGCCTGATAAACAATAGAACTGCTCGGTCTTAATCATCCAGCTCGACTCTCTGACTAATGAAAGTCTATCGAAGAAATGCCAAAAACAATCAAGCTCTGCGTTGTGACCGTCTCACAAAATGTCATGACTGACAACAACGGCAGTCTCCAGATCCGCAAGTAAAGAATGTTTATTGGAACAAAACGGCACAAAACTAGGTTTTGTCAGTATTAACATTTCTGTATACAGCACTGGATTTTATGTGGAAGTAGAAAAACATTTCTTTCCGTGGGACTTCTGCTTTAAATCAATGCAGTCAATGCTTAACAACTCTACTTGAATGCTACCTCATTTCAACTTGACCTCTAAACCATATCATTTGTGAGAGATGGGAGTTCTAAAGGCAACAATACTAGTAAACGAGAAGGTTCATTGTTACATAGAGAGTAAATGTTTAGAGCATCTTTCTAGTGCCTCTACTGATGTAAAATACATTACATTAATGCAGCTCCCATGAGATACAGCAAGGCAGTCTAATATGTGGTGCTTCAGGCGTAATGGGGATACATGTTTTTAATTTAATGTACATCATTTATTTCCATTTCATCCTTTGATGAACTTCCTTTCACGACTCTGATTGGCAGGCATTTTGATTAATTCCATTTATTCTCATTTTCATCTTTTTCCACTTATCTGTTTAATTTAGATCAGAATCCAGTAGCACGACCACGACTGAAATTACCGATTTTTACGTTTCTCCTATGCTGGATAATGTACACTGCCTTCATTTCATTTTTTTCATTTGGTTATAATGCAACCGTCGGTTTAGTGAAACACTATAAGGGAGCGGGGCTTGTTTTCAAAATACTTAGAAATGTCCCTAAATCTTCATTACTAGTAAACATTTAGTTAACAGAAGATGCTAGCATTTTTTATGTAAAAGGCACACTAGTGATTACGATTGCATTTAAATCAGCACTGAGATGCATTTAAATCAATGAGAGTTGTACCTGCCAATCGCAAACCTTGATGTTCAGCTAGCATACACAGATTGGCTAGCACTATTATGACTGTTTCCAATGAGAGTTGAGCTCTGGTTGCGTTTAATGAGAATGCTACGGAGCATGCGCAGTAAATGTACTTAGGTATGCCTCTTTCTTACACCGCCTACTTTCAGTAGAAACAAAGCAAGAATGAAGCGCATGCCCAGCTCATTCCTTACCAAGGAGCTGAATCAGTGAGACCGCTCTGCATTTTAACTCAAATGAGACTCTCAAGCTATTTAAAGGCTTCTCTGGACGCTATTAATGAGGCTCCTGTGAAGGCTTTACATTGCATGAAAGTCTCTTGGTTTAAAAATGCAGTGTAATATAGACATTAAAAATTAGATCAGACTCGCAAAACTTGGGTTACTTTGACGTAGTGCAGGTCTGAGCAATGGCCATATATTTCCGCCTCATGTGCTTTTTGAATGTATTCACTCTGTATGCACTGAATTCTTGCCTTGTTTCATGTATTTATTGGTCATTATTATTATTTTAGTAGAAAACCACACAACAAAGAACTAAAAATCCACGTGTTCATTTAAATACATTGAAAAAAACAACCTTGGCAAAGTGGTACCTGTGAAGTATCTTTGTGTGCCCTGTCACATGCACCAGCACATGATATATTCTACAATCTCATATACATTATATACTAATGGGTGCCTTCTCCAGATTAAGGGCATCACTTTGCTTAACCATGCAGCAAGTGTTAACCAAAAATTGCATTATAAAAGTTAAGGGTGTAAAAAATGAGGTAGAAGAGAAAATGTATGAATAAACATTAGTGATGGAAAGGGCATGGCTGAAGAAAGCCATACATTTATAGAGGTGGCTTTTATATGAGCATCCCTTTAAATGAAGAAGCTTCCATAATAGTAAACTTTTGCCTAAAAAGAATATGAACTAAATCTCAAACTAATTCCCAAAATAAATAAGAAAACCAAACCTTCTTCTACTATGGGTCTCGGCACAACAAATGGGATCTCCTGAATTGGCTCCATGTACTTGTGTCCAGCACTCATGATTTTAATGTGTGGCAAACAGAGAACGAGGGTTCCTGGCATATTGGTCTTGCCGTGGTACCAGCCTCTCACCGTCCCCGGAATATCACTGGACACTATCGTACTCGGGGATGGCAAGCTGTCGCTCGGAAAGAACACACAGCACGTCTGCAGTTCAACCTGTAACATAATAAAATAGGAATTAAGAAAGAGCAAAAGAAAAAAACAAACATTGAGATGAATTAAATAAAAGGGGGCATCTTAAGTGCGTATACAGGACAACTGCAGTTGCAACTCAATAATTTATTTAATCATTAGAAAAGGCTGACACCTTATTATTATTATTATTATTATTTCTTGTTATATACAGAGCCATTAAATTCCATAGCACTGTATAATGGGTAGACAGGCCATAAGTAGTATATTACATAACACTGACTTTATAATGAATAGGTTAATCGGTGTCTTTTACAGAAAGTCACCTCAGTCCTTCATGTTGGCCCTTTAAAATAAATAATGAAGTGGATTAGGTCACAAAGATTTTACGTAGAGGTTAAGTGAAAGGATAGAGCAGATGTGCTGCAGGGGTGCATAGATCCCTCATAAGGATGACCGTCCAAAAACTAAGCTGAAGACATGGACGTGTGGCGAGGAAAGCTTGCGTTATGAGTCAATGACTGCAAAAAGTTGGTGTATACAGCTACATGAGCCTAAAGGGATATGCAGGGGATATAATATATGTAAAATATGATTACTTTTCTTGTGTATGAAAGAACAGATTCTTGGAATTTGCTTGAGCTCGGCAAACCAAATGAAGCTGTTAATACGTCTTTTCATGTTTCAAGTGATGAAAAACATAAAAATGCATCAGCAATAAGAGAGGTCCAGAAGATACAGCCATATGCTCCGCACGGAATGAGAAATCTATCTGCCTTTCCACAGCTCCTTCCAAGGAAGTATGACTGAGCTTCAACGCGTGTTGGGATAACAACTGAGAAAATCTTTTCTTTTTTTATTTTTACAGTTCATTAGATTTATGTGAGGCAAAGTCAGGCTACCACACGCTACACCATACAAGAAGAAGACAGCCTTTCTTCAATATTTCAACCCAAGTTCCAAGAGCTTAATTGTGGGTGCAATACGCCACATAATATATTTTATATTACCATTGTACCATTTTCTTAATCCAAGTGCCATTGATGTTTTTCAAAATATGCAGATATGAATATGTTCAAACCGTGTGCACACAGGCACGTAGACTTGGCGGTGGGAAGGAGGTAGGTTGGCATGGACAAGATAGGAAGATTAAGAATTCCTCAAAAAAAAAAAAAAAAGATTAGGTAGGTGAAGCTATACACCCCCACCCCCCCCCCCCCGAATCCAGTTGTGTCCTCTAACCCCTGCCTTCTATAAAAATAATTGCCTAAAGGATGAACCGGTCCTGGACATGAAAGAGAAGTAGGCAAAGAGGTCTTGGTGGGGTGAGTAGAGGTGGAATTGAAGGGTCTCACAGTTATATGGGGGGAGTGCTGCATCAGTGAATATACAATCGAGGTGGGCTGTAGGCAGCTGGCCAATGTTAAACTTTAGGGTACTGCTTCTACAGGTGTGGAATCACAGAAATACAACACTTGACAGCAGATAAGAATCATTTAAGCGCATCTGGTCTGCCCATTCTTCTGCTGCTTTATGCCTACCCCATGCATGTTTAAATTCCCTCATTGTTTTAACTTCCATCACTTATCCATTACTCTTCCCTCTTTATCTAAAACATTACCAAGTCTCTTATCATCGGTCTAGTTTTAGACTATAATCACTTTCCTTATAATTTCTTCTTCTTTGAAATACACCCCCCCAGTTCTTTGTTGAAGCTCTTAGGGTACACAGATATCCAGAATACTCTTCAAGCAAATAACCATGAAAGATCTATTTCTGCATACAGTGACCATAGAAAAAGTAAACCCATAACTACTGTGTCAAATATTTTCAGCACTCCAAGTGTTAAACATAGGTGCCTCCTAATTACAAACAAAGGCACTTTGATGGATTAGGAAACTGATTTCAAGATGTTTTTGAGGTTAAAAACGTTAAACTCTATTCCTATGTTTTTAATTGTGGTTTAGATCTTCTATAAGATTGTGGCAAACGTTTCCTTCCACAACATGAGATTTAGGGCCATAGTCTAAAACGAGTTGACTTAACCATTCAGTAATTTAAATAGCTGCCACATTTAAAGCCGCACGGCTTACATTGCACTCCATTGAAGAGAACGTAATTCCAGAGAAAGACTGACGATGAACGCCGGGAGATAGACGGCACTCCATAACGACAGTCATGAGAACATTACAGTTATTTATACTCCTGAGTTATTTCCAAAAACAATTTCAACTAAGGTAGGTTTTTGAGAAATGGGGATCCTGTGTAAAAGCAAGTACTAGGTCGACGAGGCAAAGGTAGTTTAGACAATGCAGCCAAGATGTTTTTGTGAATATTGGCACATATTGCATGGTGACACACAACATCTGCTTCTCACAAAACATTCTTCAAGAAAGGAAGTCATATTCCCTTCAACACTATAACACCTGCTCCCCGAGAAGAAAGTGACGCCACATTGGCAGTGCTGACACATCTAAAACATTAGAGCAGAGCCAAAGGAAAACTTAGCAAACTATTGTTCAGACCACCAGGCCTTCAAGGTGGACTTCCATACGACGCAAAACGCAGGGCAAAGGGAATAAATGTGACACGGAATGTAAAAAAGGGACAAGGACCACAAAGCAGCTCCCCTGCCCATAGCTGCAATGTTTCTATTAAATATAACCCTTTTGCAATATCTATGGTATGCAATTTGATAAAATATTTTCTAAAAACACACAATCAGTGAATGTACTAAAGTACTAAAAAAAGTGAAAATGGGGATGGAAGATGCCATTATAAACAACAGGAAAACCTGGCAAACACGGCCTAAATATGCATCGTGGATTCAAAGTGTCTGCGCATTTTTACTTAGTGAACCTGACAAGAATTCACTGCAGGAAAATACTGGAATTCTGGAAAAATAAATATATTGTTTCACAAAGTCTCTGTTTGCATCTGGAGTTAGTGCTATTTGAGTCATGCGTTGAAGTTAATTACTGCCTTTGATAAGTAGTTTATTGATCCAAGGTTGCAGAAATACTTTATTTATCCTGGACCTGTATTGTTCCAGATGTAAGGCATTTGAAATGTCAGAATCATGGCTAGAATTAGTCACTGTGCCATTTTTTAAGGTTTATTCATCTGCTATTAAAAAATATATATATTTTTATATCTATATCTATCTATCTATCTATAGATAGATAGAGATATATATAGATATATATATAGATATGTAAATGGATGAAGACATATTAGTCCAGTAGACACAATGTCTAAAAATATTGCAGAGTATGCAGTGATACCTTTATTGGACTCACATAACACCCCGGTAGGACATCATTTCACACAGAACAATCACTCCATCCAAAACCTAAAAATTAAAGTACTCAAAGGGAATTTCAGAGACTCTCAGGAAAGAAAAACATTTGAGATGAAAATGATAGCACATTTTAACCCCATGAAAAGAGGGACTTAATGTGGATTCTGGTTTCCTTGCACACTACCAGAACTTCATATGAACTTCATCTAAACATCCAATGTGTGTCTAATTGCTGTTATTATCTTTGATGTTTTACTGTGGTTATTGGGTTTATTTGTTTATTTGTTTTGTCCCTTGGTTATCTCTCTGCATTTCTCACCTACAGACCTATTATTTACGACACCCCACTCAACCCTCCCCCCCTTCTTGTATACCATAACTTGTTTTAAGTTGTAACCTCTATCATGTTGATTAGTATTGCTTCGGACCTGATGAAGAGAGGATAACTCTCGAAAGCTTGTCTTTTACATATTATGTTAGTCCAATAAAAAAGGTATCACTGCATACTCTGCAATATTTTTTGACATTATATATAGATAGATATATGTGTGTGTGTGTATATATATATATATATATATACACACACTATATACATGCTACATATTGTATAAGCAAAGGATTACAAACCCAATGATACTTTAGCGGATAATTACTGGCATATACATTACATCTGGCTGATTATTGTATACAGTAATATCTAAGGTGTTGCATCATCAAAAAAGCTGACAGCTCAACGTCTTCCACTGCCACATTGTGAGCCTCCTTTCAAGATCTCATAATATTTTAAAAGAATAATAGTAACCTCAATCATGAGTTATAAGATACATATAGAGAGTGACGTCTTGATCAACACACACTTTAAGAAACAATGTACTTAATATCCCTGTAAATGACGCAAAGAGTTACAGTATTATTGAGAAACTGTTTCAACATTTCACCCATGGGGCTTTAGAGAAAACATTCCAGTGGAATTCATGTAAATTGAGACATTTTACCGTTATTTCACATGTTAAGTGACATTCAGTGCTTTCCCAAACCCTTTCTAAATATAGAAATACACCTCATCATACAGTGATGTCATCAATGTAATTTCTACATAAACAGTTACTAGCTACTGGTTAGAACATCTTGCCAGGCTCTGGATAACACCATGAAGGATCGAGAACCCATATGCATATTCCACAAGCTTAAGAATAAGTATGAAAACTCCAGTTTGTATCTGCCATCATTTTATTGAGTGTGTTACTGTAAGCATGCTACCTATAACACTAGTACAAAATACAAAAAAACTAGTTCTCAAATAGCAAACTCATCATGCTCATGACCTTTTGGAGACATGGCAAAGGTCACATATAAAGGACATGATTGTCTTTGCCCGCAAGCCAGCGAGAGTGTGTGCGAATGTATGGTCTTTGGCATGCACGGTATATAACCACACACAGGTCATTGGTGTGTGAACAGAGACCTACAGGAGGCTGTGACGCTGCCAAAACGCTTTTACATTATAAAATCAGCACTGCATTAATCTTAAGACACCACTGCCTCCTTCACTGCATGTCTCATGGTCTGACTGTTCTCGTAACAATGTCATCAGCTACTATTTCAGGTCCAGAGAGTGCACCCCCTCATTCCCAGGGTAAAGCAGCTTTGGCGTTTTCCTTTTTTAAGTTCTACACTGTTAAAGTTTTCTTCTCCAACTATTTGAGGAGACACTTCCTCGAACATAGGAGACCCAAAGGGTATATGTTCTACTTGACTGAGAGAAAGGTAGCTGGGACAGCCTAGATGACAGGGTTTAATACAGTAATTGAAGTTAAGCATGCGTGGGATAGGCATAAGGCTACCCTGAATACAAGACAATACCAAAGAACAAATAAGGGTTAAAGTTTTTACGAACAAAAAAAAGTGGTAGATAATGGTCAAATTATTTTTATCTGCCAAATTCTGTGTTTTTCTTCAATAAGTTTTACTCCTTGAAAAAGTAAATATTTCTTCAAGGGGTGGAAGTAAAGTTTAGAGGTTGTGGCGCCTTCTTTGGGATTAAATTTTGTTTCAAGACCAGCCTGTTGTGTTTATGAAGAGCAGCCATAGTTTGTGAAGCATAATTTTGCTCCTACAGCAGCTTGAATGAACAGGCCACAGAATATCGCTACTGACGTGGAAGTCGCTAACCTGACCAGGAGAAGCATGTGTGGCTGAGTGTGGTGTATGTAGCTGACAGTGATGTGTGTTTAATTGATTTTTATATGCTTTTATATATATATATATATTATATATATATATATATATAATATATATATATATATATATATATATATATATGAGATTACCTCAGGGGGCTATGTGTATTTAGTGTACATCAGTCTGGCTGGAAGAGCTCAGAGCGTTTCCAGTATGCATCAGTGTGTAGTCTATATGTGTGTTTCCTATTAAGGGGATGTCAATTCTAATTTAAAATAAAAAGATGAGTTGTAATAAAGTATATTGTCCAGCGACCCACCTCTAAACAGAAGCACAATGGCCCTTGCTGCTTTCCGAGATGTGCAGGCCAGTTCTGTATCTTACATTGCTAGTCCTCTAAACACCCAACAATAGCTTTATTGTATAAAGAGTAATTCTAACATAGCATGGATTCTATGGCGATGCTATTGACTTTAATGCTCTTCATGCACAACCCTCAAAGTTCCTCTATAAGTCACACGATGAACTGAATTACTATTGTCACATCAAAGCAACAAACAAAGCTATTTTAAGCAACTTGCTTAAAAATATTTTTATATGCGAATGTGTAAATGTGTAACAGTAAATCTTGCGTTAATGTAGGTATCTGACACTGCAGGCTAAAGAAGTGAAGTAATCTGCTAGCCAGAAGTCCTCAAGCCGGGGGTCAGATCCTGTTCATGGAAACCATCTGGTTGAGACCCTCTGAGCCACACCAAACATAAATGATCTTAAAAAAAATATCCCATTCATTAATGCATCACAGCTGGAGCGATCGTTACTTCATCTTTCCATGGAAACGCCGTTTCTGTTTCAGGGATCCGGTTACAGTTTTGGTAGCAACGTGTTCTTTCGCCAATATTGAACACATTTATGTGTTAAAGAGAAGGAATTATTGCAAATTCTTGAAATAGAATCACCTCCTATTTTAATTCATGTTATGTCAAGAGCTGCATATGAAAAATATCAATAGTTAATGATGAAGAGATGAAGAATTCAAAGCGTTACCCTCCTGATTAGTTACACTTTCAATGCTTTGATATTTTTACAGGTCCCAAGAAAGTTAAGGTACTATAATTGCTCTGCTCAAGAAAGGAGAAACTTTGTGCTGTATTGAATGTTTCTAAACAATAGTTTCTGGACTTTAAGATCATGTTTTGAATGGACAAAGACTACATAGTTCTATCCTCTAATAACTTAAACAACAATAACAGGACTGGTACTGTAGGAGAAGATGACCCAAGCTTACTATCTTTTGACCTCCTTCACCTGGGGTATGGCAGTTAGAATAAAGGGGAAGCATTTCACCAAACCGCACAACTTAACCAAAACTTGGGGTTCCTTTTTTCAACTCGACTGTGAAGTAATTGTCACTTTGGCTTCTTAGAATGTTCAAGGTGGACAATTTGCACGAACTAGTGAAACCTTATCTTGGAAACGTACTTTGTTTGTACTTGACATTCAGTAACTAGCCATCTTCATTATTTAAACCAAAACCTATTCTGTTTGCAAATAACAGAAAGACAAACTCTATCCCTTTCCAAATATAGCACAAGCCAACTAGGTCAACCAAGAAGGTTGAACAGGTTAAGGGGGAATTGCTTTTTTTAACATTTTGTGTAAACACACTGAAAACTTTTCCCAAAAGTGATTCAGAGAAGACAGACCCGCTGGTGAATAACCCAATATTTGCGGGGAAGCATTTGTGGCCTGGTACAGAAGGACTTAAGCAGTTAATCAATGAAACATCAAGAACACATCAGCAAAAACTCAACGTATATTCTCTGGCACTGGAACATCCATATCAAACCTTTTGTTTGTCTGCAGAGATTTGTCTAGCTGCGAATGACTAATATTTAATATACACAACAGATGAGAGTAATCCAGTCTCAAGCATCAGAGGGGTGGAAGAAAAGGTGGACTCTTACACCCTGCTAAAAGATACACAATAAGTCCAATATGGGATAAGGTGGTTTTTTTTGTATATACAGTGGTAGTCAGTCATGGAATCTTAACATGCATATAAATCAAAATGTGTTTTGTGATAATGTAAAGATCTTAGAAACAACCAATCACAAGGTTAATGAGGATGATGAGGCAGAACGCATGGAAGAGAATACACCGAGCAGTAAAAAAATGATGTTCAGGAAGCCCCCTCTAAATTAGGAGACATCTTAAAATATATTGTTCGGAAAAGAAACGATTGGAACTTTACTGTATAGTAATTACACAATTCCATAGGCTACGCAAAGTACTGTTTTTTGCATATACAGAGGTATCCATAAAGAAGGAAAGCAGTCAATGTTTACATTAACCAGAGTAGCGTATTGCTGCTCCCTAGACCTATGAGGCTCCATGCAAGTTCTGTAGCACTGCAAGGTCACTTTAATGACCCATGTTGTGCTGTTTGGCAAGAATAAGGAGCATATGGCTGTGAATGCTACAGAACATGTCTGAAACATCAATGAACCAAAACATCCTGTTTTGGGGTGGAGAGGTATTTCAAAGCAGCACTGCGCCCATCTGGCAGCGCTTAAGAGGTGGGTAAGTGATGTATTTCTCTCTGTACAAACCCAGGAGTGCCAGGAATGGATACGCGTAATGACCATAGGCAGACAACACACTCGACTGTTTGTCAGGACAATTTCTCAAAAGTGTGTAACGAGCATATTGAAGAAAGATGTTGGGAGCCTAAAACGCAAAACGACGTTTGAGGAGCAAGGGAGGACACGGGTATCACATCAGAGGTGAGCTACAAATGGAACTTTAGTTTCCTGGTAGTTTCACCATCAATCAGATGTACCGAAAACAGTCATTAACCAAGTCTCACATAAAGCAACTAGAGAACGCTGGGTCACAGAACACATCCCCTAATGCTTTACCATCAGAGAAAAACGTCATAATGCAGGTGTAATTCTGCCATTAAATACGGGAAATAAAAAAAATACATTTCTAAGAAATGCCTCTTAAAGGATGAAAAGAAAAAATGTTTCTTTTTTTAGCTATTATCACCTTATTTATTGGCATTTGTGAAAAAGGAGAAAGATGAAAAAAGACTCAGCTCAATTCACTACAGTAAGAAAAGTATAACAGCAAATACCGGTACCTGCTTTTGCTTCATTGTAACCTTTCATATTAGTTTTTAAAAAAGAATTAGCTTCATGCTCCCACATTTTATGCCGTCTTTATGACTAAAGGGAGAGTTGGCAGGATAGTTCTTCATTAGCATAACTCTTAAAGTGTCTCTTTTTAGACGGTAAATCTCTCTTTCTTTTGTATTATCTCAAAATGTTTGCTGCCATACGTGTAGATTCTACAGTACTAAAACTTACGATAATGCAGCACAAAGTGCATTTATAAATTAAATTGTTTAAATAGAATATATTACTAATCTTCTGAATTTCTAAATTACTAGAGGTCACAAAGTCACCAAAATAGGTGCTGATAAAGCCCCATCCATAGTCACATCTCCTAACAAGTGTCCTCTTGGGCCATTTAAAATGTTAGGAAGAATGGGTTATTCATTGTGAAGGGCCAAACCCGGTGAATTGCTGCAGCAGGGCGAGCTTGGCTGCTTCTGAATAATGTATAATGAATCAGTCTCCATACCTATTGAGTTAAGCATTATACAGGGCCAGCTCAGCCGTTCACACTGGAAAAATCTGCCATTACTGGCCCTTTATATTAATAGTGATGTGGGGGAGTAAAAAGCACAACTCTACTGCCAACGCTCCCTTTAGTGAATAGACCCCTCTAAAAAGGTTCTCTATGTGTGAAACATACCAGTGAAGGAAAACATTAACTCCTTCACGGCAAAGCCTGTACATGTACGGGCTCACAACACATTGTCCTTAATGGGTTTAATGACAGCCCATTGTCCATAAGGGGTTAAGGCCATAGCGCGGTCCTCATCTAACTCCCAAGGATCAGTCCACTGGATGTTATACATCTAAAAATGTAGAATCGTATGTTCAGAGAAAAGAATGCAACTTTACTGTGAATGGAGCCTGTAATGCTAACATTCAAGCTTTATATAGATTTTAGGACGGCTTAAAACATATTTTCACATTTAACTGTAGATAGACAGAAAAATAATAATAAATAATACTCCGCACCGCACCGGTACGTATCGTCTGCACACATGAATTTTTCTCTGTTTCATTAAAATTGCTTTAAAACCATTACTTTAAAAAAACATCACTTTTTCTTTGTACAAAGTGACGGACAACGGAAGAAACTCAGAATCGGGTAAATTGATCTGTTTTATTTTATTTAATATACTTGATGAACTGACCCAATGTTTACACGCGTGACAAAGTGGCTTTGTAACTTAAAGTGTGGCTTCTCTGTCCACCGTGGCCATGGAACAGTCAATAACCTTCTATTAAACCACCCCTAAGAACAACACAATGGCAAGAAATACTTTGTGTGTTTCAAAGAAAGTATTACTCGTGGGAGTTAGTGGCAGGGTTCCAGCAATCCAAAAACTCTCATGCCAGTAATTCCTCTTGGACTGAGATCATGGTATGAAAGTATGCTCAGAAAATGCACCTTTGCTGTATTTAACAACCATAAAACAGGTTCTGCAGATTAAGACAAAAGATTAGTCTGTTTAAATCAAATGAACAACTCAGTATATTATAATTATAGTTTCATCCTGTTTTTCCTCAAAACATGATTCTTTAACATGAGCCAAGATTCTAGTGAATATCGGCACAGTTCAGGAAATCGTTCTGCTAACTTGCGGGCATGAAATAGGTGCATAATATTTCCTGCGAATAGAGCCCTTAATGTTTTGCTGTAACATAGGAGCTTTATATAGTTTTCACGGTGGCTTAAAAAAACATTTCCAAATTTAACGTTGATTCCAAACAAGAATTCAAGTCATGGAATCTTAACATGCATAGAAACCAAAATTTGTTTTGTGGTACCGTAAAGATCTTACAAACAACCAATCCCGGGGTTAATAAGGATGAAGCAGCAGAGCGCATGGATGGGCAGGTATACAGCGAGCGGTAACAAAACGAAAAGTTTAAAAATACATTGTGTAGGAAAGCAATGATGGGAACACAGTTGTGCAGAATACAATTTCCACAGGTGGGTAAGGAGAAATCTGGCTACCCTACATTACGAAGCTGGAACAGGTAAGGCTGTGTCCATATTATTATTATTGTTATTAATAATAAATAAAAGATAATAATGTACCTATAGAAAACGCACATTTATTGATGGAATGTAAATAATGTTTTATTTGAAGATTTTTCTCTGTCTCTTTACCTTTGGCTTCGGTAAGCCCATGGGACAGTGATTTATTTTACTAGGCATTAGGGACTGTAAACGGTCCACAGTTTTTGGATCTTCTGGTACATCCTCTCTGATTCCCTTTACACTTAGGGTCCGCTCACGATGTTATCTCCTCTTGTAATCTTACCTGGAGTGTAAGGCGCTTCACTGCGTTCCATATAACAGCAATAAATTCTTTCATCTTCTCCTCTGGAGTTTTGCTGCCATCTCTACTGGTCTGCAGGACTTTTTGAGGAACAGATAGAGGACGTGATTCTGTAAGGAAACAAAGACACGTTGAAACATTTCCTCTGGTGATACAAACTTCTGAAGCTAATATGTAATACACTAACAAACCAGCAGTCTTCTTTGCACTTGGCCAAGCAAATTACCGGTAAATGTTAAATCAAGAAGCAGTGAGTTCAGCCATGTTTAACCCAAACGCAACCAGGTCTTGTATAATTTTGCATGAAATTTAACATGGAAGATTAAAAATTAAAACATGCAGAAACCCCAGCATATATATATATATATATATATATATATATATATACACCACACACAGATATATATATAGATAGATATTTACATACGCAAGCACGCATACATACATTATATATATATAATGTATGTATGCGTGCTTGCGTATGTAAATATATATATATATATTATATATAATATATATATACACACATACATATAATAAATAATGGTCTCTATTCAACAATAACAATGATAATTTCTTGGCTTCAAAGTGTAAGCAGATTTTTGGAGACTTTGTTTTAAAAAAATAATTTTCATTAGAAAACTAAATATTGTTAACCAATTAATAAACCAAATCTAAAATGCAGAGGCAAGATCTGTCTTATCATAGGGCCTGCTTTCTTCTTGAAGACGAGTGTTATAAGAATGCTGTATGCTGGATGAAGGAGAATTTCATGGTGAATATAAACCTCCCGGAGTTACGTCTGAGTCGTCTCATTTACCGACAGCCATTACTGCGGCAGAAGGTCTGGGGTAGAAAGGTTTTTCGTGTTCAGGACCTGATGTCCCGGTGAGCCCAACATACAGACACAGCTACCGGTTTTGTTGCCCCGCATGTATTTTTTTTTTCAAAGCCAAGTGTGTCGCGTACAACAAATTTCAGAAGCGTTTCGCTCTCATTACATAAAGACCCTTAAATACTGCAGTTTTGCACAATGCATTAGCTGTGCCCGACATGGAAGAGAGCTAATTATTAGCCAGTCCCCCGAAGTCGGTTGCTGTGCTGAATCGCATTCACAAGGAATGTTTTGTTAAGCAAATGAAATCATATTACACATGATCAAAGGCTGCACATAATCAACCCATTTTAACGCGTAAAAGCAATTACTAAGCGCAAGAAGAAGCACTTACCCAAACCTAATACTGTGGAGAAAAGCGTTTGATCCGTATTATTTATTAAACACTGACTAAATGCTGCTGACAATTTCCTAGGTATGTTACATTCCTGGGCTCCTTAAAACCCCTTTTTATGGCCTAATGAAAATACGGCATTTTAGCATTTCTTTCTTTTTTTGTTAATGAACAGTAATCCTGCGATGTCACAAGTAATTTGACAGATCGGTCAGAAAAACATTCTACGGTTCAGTAAACACATTTATCTGTGAACAAGACACACATTTGAAGACCCGAAAAAATTCAGGGAAGCCATAAATATTCATTTTTTACCAAGAGCTAAATGTGTAATTCACAAAAGTTCACATTCCATAAAGCGGGTTTCCTGTAAATGCATCCGCTAACAGTTTCATTCCCTGTGTAACGTACTCATAACTTTGTTTTCTTATACAAATTGCAGGACAGGCGACCAATAACAGCCCATTTGCTATCGACTATAACTCCCATCATCCACTGCAGATTAAAGGGTGGCAATCCATACTGAATGTAGCAATAAGTTCCTATAACAAGCCGATTCTTTTTCTAACCCAATTTGCTCGTGGTCTTTGTAAGGAAGGGGGGTTATAAGGTTGATAATATCAGGAAAGCAAATTAGTTCTGCCTTTAAGCCAGATATTTCTATAAATATTGCAAAGACTTGACAACAGAAATGGAAGCTATACACCGTTTCATTAAATGATGCCCCACCTGTAATCTCCACACCAGGAAACCCATGGGGTTTGACCCCGAGTCACAAGGTCCTACAGTCTGGAACTGACTTGTTCCTTTATTATTACCTTGTTGACATACACAGAGACCTGTACCAATTGATTTCCTGAAGAAGCCTAGGGGCGAAACGCGTAGAAAAAGACTCAATTGGACTTTAACCTATGCCTGTATATGCATTTTATGCATGAAAAAACTGTGAGTGCATTTCTATTTGGTATACTTTTTTTACCTAAGATACTGCACCATTTTAAGTTTGTTTTTTAGATTTTCATTGAAGAATAATATTGGAATTACCATCTACACTATATTGTGTTGTTTTTTATTTTTTCCTATATATGTTCCTGCGCCCCATACATTTCTGGTTTGTTTGCATTCTTACACTTTGAGGAAGAGTGTTGTTTGGGTAGCTGCGGTCCAATTAGGGAAGTATTATTACAATTTTGTTTTTATTGCACCTTACTTGAGTGACACGTGATTTTGGTTTTTTCGGTTCACGATATTGTTCCTTTATTATACTACTGTGATCATATATACAACTTCCAATTGGTGCTTGTGCTACCACTGTGTTAAGGCTGATATCCCTGCTTGTATGCAGGTGACTCCAGTGTATCTTTAGGTTTCCATGAGGACAGGGATTAGAGACATCTGGACAACACATCTGGCGAGTCACTACATACAATCTTCACAAAGGACTATTAAAGGATTATTATTTCAAGAGTCTCAGGGCCAGCTTATTCAGAAAGTTCCCAGGTATGGTAATCAGCTATGTGAGATTCCGAGTTACTTAATGAAAAGATTTTCCAAACGCTCATCTTTAGTGCTTCCAAATAATCACCATGGGTCCTACAACTTTCAACTATTTCCACGGACCATAAAGTCTGTGCTAACGTATGTAGATTTAATTCACCTACAAATCTTTTGGTATGTAGGGTGCATTTCTTCTGGAAAGAAGTGATGTCATTTTTATTTAGCGATGTCATGCACATATATTCCCATATCAATGCGGCCGTTTACCAGGTTGCCAAGGAGACACTCACACAAAACAGTAGGTAATATGTTCCTAGCAAGAGACGTATTCTTTGCTAATACCAGCCGCTGGTCCTGTAGGTATAGTTTGATGCAGGTGCGTTTCCTCGCTTCTGTTTTTATTAATATCAACTCGGCAATAAATTATGTGTTACAGCTGGAAATTACCGAGCCTCGCTGCAGCCGATCTCATCATCAAGCATGAGTAATCTTTCCATATAAACGAGAAGAGTGAAATTGTAAAAATGCATACGGACAGGATTAAACTCTTGATTGAGCTGGTAAGATTTTTTTTTTTTAATCATTACAACAAATGTCTAGGTTGTCCTTAACGATAACAGATAATTATCTAACGATGCTTTCACAAAAACACAAGGTATCAATACAAGTATCAATCATAAAAAGAGAGAACAGGGCTACAAATACTGCCCTTACTTCATGGCGATGACCCAAAATCTGTGGAATTAACATGTAGAGGGAATCTCAAGGTTTATCCCTAAACCAAAAAGGTTTTAGTTTCTCAGGGTTTCAGCCAGTGCGCTGGCAGATTGGGGATCAGCCTGATGTTGTTTGTGCTCCATTGGGAAAGTTACAGATACTTCTATCCCAATGTGGGTTGACCAGGGGGGTCTCAAATTACACTCACTCTCCCATTCAGTTCCTTAGTAATTGGTCTGCTTGGAGCCATATTTGGGATGAAGATCAGCCCTGGCACTTTAAATCCAGTCCCAATAAATTACATATATGACAGGTATGTCCTTGCGACATGCAGCCACATGTATGCAGCGAGAGAAGTTTAATGATTGGATGTGGCATTACATGCAAGCGTGTAACCACTGGCCCTGCTGGCATCTGCCCTTTTCGCCATATGGCCAGTCCATGAGCCTAATACCAGTTCCAGCCTAGATAAAGTCTCCTTTTAAAGATCATTAACCCTATCAGTTACACTGAGAATCTCTGTTTTACACAAATTGCATTTTATTGGTGACGGGATTAGAAAAAAATGGCTGTATGGAAATAAGTTATTAGGTCTCTGTTGTATTTTTGTCTTGTTTCATAATGGCAAGCAAAGGGTAACTGTAAAAATATTCCACATTAAACATTAATAATAAAAAAAACCCCAAAACTATGGATTCCTTTCATTCGTTCTACAGCTAAAACAACATTGTGGTGAGTGAACCAGTCATTCGCTGTGTCAGAACATATTCTAAATCAGACAAAACAGTGAGTTAATGGATGAATGTACAAACACATACATTTTCCACTAAAAGGGTGTTTCGAACTGATCTGATGCACGATCTCCCTTGATATCCCTGCTATAAGTCCAACTACGGGTCATGGGTTAAAGGAACTGGAAAGTCCTGCCTGATTTTTACTCCAACAAAACCTCACAGAAGCAGAGTATCTAAGGCTTCCCTTTTACCAGCTTGGTCCATGATCTGGGAAGAAGGTCCTATTTAGAGAAAGGTATAAATTTAGAACATATCCTCGGCAATTCCTTTTCTACATGACTGTGGGAACTCATGAGTAAAGTACTGTGCCGTTTAGGTACATGTTTATTTTGTGGTTAATCCCCAAGAACCAACTGGAAGGCAACAAGCTGTAATTGAAGTGAAAACATATAGACCATGTTATCCTAAAAGTATTTGTTAAGTAATGTTTGAAGAAGGGTCCATTGTGTCCTGCAACCTTGGCTATTTCACACCCCAATTTAGTCATTAAAGTATAACCTTATGGCTTCTGTGAATTCTTTATTACAAAATTACCTTGACTCCTTCTTGCAAACAGTGTATCACACCTTTTCACTTCCCATGATATAATACTATTTAGTGTGCTGTCCCAGACTCCCAAGCACAATTACTCGATCAGTAATTACACATTTACTACAACAAATCCAGGTCCCCAAGTCGAATAGAAATCACTTCCTAGGCTCAGGTTTTTGAAGGACAAGGGGGTAGCACTGGCCAGGGCCTCCATCAGAAATCCACCTCCCTCCGCTTGGCTTCTAGGGCACAGTGAAGCGAAACACCCAGGAGGGGGACATAATGTATATTACACGACCCCCTAGTTAGAAGAGAAGGAGTGTGGCAGGTCTCTGTGAGGTGAGAGTAGTGTGTGTGTGTGTGTGTATAATGTACTGTCAGGGTCAGTACGTAATGTTTGTCTATGTATAGCGCTGGAGGGCAGATATGACCGTAACTTTGAACTTATGAAAATAAAAATATAATTGGAAAAAAAACTGGCTCCAAGGTCCAAGTCAAATTTGTCAAACCCTTGCATTCAAATTTTAAAAATAAACAGGACCCACACATATATCACACATTATAATAATAATAAGGGTAAACACACACGAGCAGGGCCTCTCTTCCCCTTGTGTCAGTATGATTTAGCATGTGTTAATCTTTTGTCAAATTGGTTATTGCCAGTTTTAATGTTCTTGTTAGTTTTCACTCCTAATGGAGCTCTATAAATAAATGTACAGTAACATTCAATGTCCACCTCATCATCATCAGGGTAGCCGCACTGTGATATCCATTAGCTTATTGAGATCACCAGAGAACTCATCCCTCAATTTGTCAATGTCAGAATAAATTTAAGATGGAATAAGTGGGATTTCTAGGGAAATATCCTGTATGTGGGCTTCTGGGCATTACATGGACAACCATGAGAAATGCGGTTCACATTGCAAGTCAACTAGCAAATTGTGGTTAGGAGATTTTGTAAGCCTGCAGAGAAAAATTGCTTGAGTAAAAATACTAAAAAACAAATTCCATATTCTAAGTCCATTTTATAATATTCAGCGTGCGTTGGGTGTTTTTACTATTAACAAAATAAAAATAATTATGTGCTGAAAAGCTTAAAAAGAATAAAGCTTAAAAAATACCCATGACTTTTAAAGAACTGGGACTAAAAAACACATTTTTCAAGCGGTAATTAGTCAAATTTAATAAACCAATATCAATAAGGACTTCAAAATGGCTTCTTACCCATGCTGATCATATTAAAGCATAGGACATGAGTGGGCATGGACTTCGATACGGACTACCACACATTTAAATGAGCAAGGGTTTAATTCTTAGTGGTTTTAACCTCATTAACAGCTTTTATGAAAGAAACAATACACTTTTTCTATTATAAAAAAAAGTTAAATAAATCCTTACATGTATTAAAAGTAACACTCTTACCTTCATGTAAGTGGATTCAATACAAATGTGGTTTGGCTCTGTACAGAGCTGGTCACCGACCGTACAGGTGCCAGAAGAGTGCATAAGTTGTTACTTTTAACCGTGTATAGTTAAATATCTTATAAGATAGAAAACAAATATTAAGTGCCCTTAAAACATACAGAGACTGCGGTATTCAGAAGCCATCTATCGTTTCTTGTGAACATTATAATACAAAGCTCCAAGGACCCAAGGTTTAACACAAAACGCTGGGGCCCCTGGCATGTTGTGTCGTGGGGTCTCCCGCCTCATGTACATACGTTTGGATCTAATAAACCCGTGATATGATAACAAGCGCCTCACACATGTCCTATATTAACCCAATACATTACTCATTGGTTTCTTGTTTTGGACCATAAATCCTTGAGGGACCCCCGAGCTCCAGCTGGTTTTTGAGGTTTCTTTAACGTGGCTGACCATGCAGGGTAACGGCTTGATCCAAAGTAATATTTATACATATTCTTAGGAAAAATGATAATAATTCAAACCAAGCGCTAAACAGACATCCAATACGGTGCAATACAATATAATAAAGGATAGGTCCTAGAGGTCCGGGGACGTGATCATAAATGGATCCAAGGAGGTATAAGTGCTTGGGGTGTGTTTTGCTGGCAAAGACTACCAGAGAAACTGGATATATTCAGAAAGGTTAACTGGAGAACAATATGCAGTTGGGGAAACAGGCAGGGTGGGTAACACCTTCTATAACACCCTCGTAAGTAATATACCATGTGTGAGAACATTTATTTCCATGAGGGAAACAAATGCAGAGGCATTACCTAATGTAATTCTGATCCCTGGTTTACAGGGAAGTAAAGGCAACATTATCGTAATGGAATTGAGACAGACAAGATGACATGGTGTGCAATTTATACATAGTAACCCAATAACCCTCTCTCTGCCAAGCCAAGAGTGACGGAGGAGTTACCCACTGATACGCCAGAGGCGTGGACGGTTTGAATTGCTCGCGTGTGTGTGTGTATGTACGTGTGTATGTATGTAATACATGCACAGACAGAAGGCAGCATGGCAAAGGTGAGTATTTGCGACCCCCAAACACTAAGAGAAGGGAAAGTTCAATTCCCCTTTACACCCAAACTGTCAGCGCGGTTGTAATCCATCCTGGTTTTGGAGGTAGTCACAGCTCGATGCCCCGCACGCATGATGGAAGCCAATATAATAGTACAGTAACCGGCTTACTCCGCTGGACTTCTCATGCGTGACTGCTGAACTCCAGCATGTGTTCCCTGCCGAGTCCCTTCATCTTAACGAGTGCTCAAAGACTACGCAGCAGGCATGAATAAACCATGAGCACGCAGTTCACAGAGCAATAATGCACAATACCGAAATATTTCTCAAACAATCTCTGATCAAGGGACTAATAGCTACAGAGAAAAGAGGACCCAGGAAAAAGTAAAATATATCTGGAAAAAACATTGTAAGATTGCTAGGGGAGCACTAATAGATTGTAAGCTCTTAAGCAGTGCTCCTCAACCCTATCCTCTCTGACAGAGCACCTTGAAAAGGTGGCGGAACGATGGAGGTGAACAAACAGGGGTAACCTATGGAGGAGCCATGCTGCGTCGGAAGGCGAGTCAAGTCCCTTTCTGCAAACAGCAGACATGTGCACAGACATTAGGTACGTGGAGTAGACCGTCTGCGGTGAAAGAAGCCATTGCCACTTACTGGCAATTACAGCTCTGGCTCAAACGCCACCAAACGAGGTACGAACAGAACTTTGCAGAAGTATTCCAACAATATAGCAATTATATAGAGTATATAATCTCAAACGTTCCTCTTAGCTACAAATCAATGAAAGGCAATTTTAATCAACAATGAAATAAAAAGCTATTTGTGCTTTTTGGCAACCTGGGAAAATTATCAATCAAGCAGAAAATGTTTACTTACTATATGTTTTAATTAAATTAACAGCACACGTTTTTGGCACACATCCTCTAGGTCATGGCCGTATAAACATAAAACACAATGAGTTCACTATTGTCTTCTTTCTATACATGCTTTTAGTTTTAAAGTGATACTTTGGAACTATTTAGAAGAATGTAAAACAAATGCGAATAAATACCACATGTAAATTAAGGGAGAAAAAGATGCTCATTTATACAAAACTATTTAATCCTTAAATCAGATTTTCCTGGGTTTCAGTACCGACCTTCAAGCCTGCAACATCCTCTTCATGTGTACATTCTCAAATAAAACACTATTGTGTAGACGTGTATATTTATATGTATATATACACTGTCATTCAAAAGTTTGGGGTCACTTAGATTTCTAGCTGATGATCAATTAGTCTTTTAAATTTAAACTTAGATGAGCGAACACAACGTGCCATTGGAACACAGGAGTGATGGGCGTGATAAAGTGATATTCCATTAAAAATCAGCCGTTTTCAGCTACAATAGTAAGTTATAACATTAACCTCGTCTATGATGTATTTCTCATACATTTCTCATTTATTTTAATGGACTAAATTTGCTTTTCTTTCAAAAACATGGACATTTCGAAGTAGTCCCAAACTTTTATATGGTAGCGTGTGTGTGTATATATACACACATATATATATTATATATACATACATACATTAAAGGCCCTTAAGCACCATTTGTGAATCACTAGATACAGATGCAATTTAACCTTCTAACATATTGTTCTCGTTGTGTAGCAGTATGTCAAAACCGTTGTTAATGTTGTATTTACATTTTAATTACCAGTCCAGCCCTGCCAAGAATTAAGTTATATGCAGACAGATCAAACAATAGTCACATCTGATCAGATAAGGATACGAGAGATACACACATCTATTCTGTCTACGTGACTCTGTAAAGCAGCAATATCGCATGAAAAGCCCCAATATAGAATCCCCAGGACAGCCATACTGAGACTGAGATAAAGATTCAGCCCTTCCAAAGAGGCTGTGGTCTAATGCTTTTCCATGATGACCCCAAGCAGTAAAGTGCTTAATATCCTGCAAATCAATAACGGGAACGCAATGGCAATCAGGACGGGAGCTCTTCCTACGGCGGTTTCACCGAGTACGTCTGCACAGATGTTTAAACACTCCTTGGGTGTTAAATATGGTACACTGCGACGCTTATTTCATGAGTAAGGAACCCTGACTGGGTTATCAAAACCAAATCCAAGTCCCTTCTGAAATTTTCCCTACAATATCTCATTCAATTATTGAATTTACAGCCAAGATGCACAAATATGTGTGTGTTATTTTTGGTTACTATGTATTACAGTAAATAAAATACACCCAAATGCTTCATAAAAGTAAGACTGTAATTCCATCTAAAAGTTCCTGTGACATTATTAAACGGCTTGCGTTCTGCTCTTGCGGTTTATGATATCACCACCGCCCCCCCGCTGGAATTTACGGCCCTATTACAGGCGGTAGGGTGTGCGTTGTGTTCTGTGTGATGTTAGCCGTGAATGAACTGTTCGATGCATGAAAAGCACTGTAAAGTTTCCCAGATACGCCGGGTGCGTATTCATTACACATGCAATTGTTCTGTGGGACTCGCACCTCGGCTTTGTGTAAGTGCAGAGGTGGCTTCCACCCAACGCTAAAAATAACTGTTAAATCACAATGTTTTACTTACAGCCGGCAATCCAAAGAAAACAATATCATTTGTGAGGTTCGGAGACGGCAAAAAAAAGGCAGAAAAATAAAATGCTCTCAATAGTTCCGTCAGGACCGACAAACATATTTACAATCGCACAGACTTCATTACAAGAATGACGACCAGGGGTATTTTTTATGTATCTCTATTTGAGACAATCTTTAGGTTGAATAGACTATGAAAATTATATTTTGGTGCAATGTACACAATTTAATTATGCAACTTGTGCTTTATTCCACCAAACCTCAAAATAAGTCAAATCAACTCTAGGTGGACAAACCCTAGGGTTTTCAGTAATGTCACCAAACGATGTACCTAAAATAAACTGCTCTGCCTTGGAAAGTAATTTTTTATGCTAAATATGAAATGTGGGAGTTTACAGTGGCAATAAACTAGGGCTGCAACTAACAATTATTTTCATAATCAATTAGTTGGCCAATATTTTTTTCGATTAATCGGATAAAAAAAGGTAAATTTTTCATTTATTTAAAATAATTTAATAAAGTAACGTAGGATGTTAAAAAACAAACAGCAGAATAAAAAAAAACTTTGATAAAAATGCATTTCTTGTTTTTATTTCCCCTAGTTATGCACATTTGAGCCCAGGCTTGCCACACTGCCCTCCCCACATATGCCTTATACCCCCTGATATGTCACTCCGTCCTCCCAGGTATGCCGTATACCCCCCTGATATCCCATAGTGCACGCATAGATTTGCAGACTCGTTCACAGACACAATACTTTTATAAATAAACACAGGGTTAATCTTCACTGCCTCCAGGATTTAGATTCCCATCAGTTTCCCCCCTTTACCTTTAACTGCGCCTTAATTTTACTTTATTAAATTAAATTAACCCTCAGTCCTCAGAATTAAATTAACCCTGAATAGAAGACCCCATCAACCATAACTGCCCCTAAATTAACCCTGAAGACCCCTCAACCAACTGCCCCTAAAATTAACCTTTAAGACCCCATCAACCACAACTGCCCCTAAATTAACCCTAAAAACCCCATCAACCACAACTGCCCCTAAATTAACCCCCACCTCTCCTAACTTTCAGCAGCTCAAATATTAATTTTATACTCACACTGCAGTCACTGCCGATTGGCCCCGCCCCTTTCTTCCTCCCTGTCGTCACTGCCAATTGGCCCCGCCCCTTTCTTCCTCCCTGTCGTCACTGCCAATTGGCCCTGCCCCTTTCTTCCTCCCTGCAGTCACTGCCGATTGGCCCCGCCCCTTTCTTCCTCCCTTTCCCTCCCTGCAGCCACTGCCGATTGCCCCCCACCCTTTCTTTCTCCGGCAGTGACTGCAGGGAGGGACTGGTAAGTAGGAGCTGCTGCTTTGAGTCACTGAAACGGATTATATAATGAGGGCTATATTTCAGAGCGTTTGCTCTGAAGAAACCCTCATTTTATAATCAATAAAAATCGATTCAACTAATCGATAATGAAATTCGTTGGCAACGATTTTCATTATTGATTATTATCGATTAGTTGTTGCAGCCCTACAATAAACCAATAGTTACTGAGCTGCGGGTTAAGTTCTGGTAGCCATAAACGTATTTTACAGTTTGACGATTCCACCAAAATTACTCCCATTGCGTTTACAAACATCATACTTAACGCGCGACATCGTTCATCATCCCAAATGAACTATTCCAATTTAGAAAACTAAATTACAATCTCAGATGCCGTATTGTGCTCCGGGTGAATTTCTTTGACTGTTTGTTGTTTACAGACGTCAATAACATGAGACATAATGACTAAATTAACATTAATACGCTTGGTTTATTCCATAGATCCAACCTGCGTTAAAATGACTTGCGCTCAATGGAATGATTTGGTGCTCAATAGAATATTGTGAACTTTTAACGTGACTACAAATTCATAAAGTTCAACTGTACATAAAACTACAAAAAAATGAAAATAAAAAAGAACGACGTTAGACCAAGGTGAAAGAACAAAGTATATTGTATGTTGGAAAAGACTGCAAGTCACCCAGAGAAAAGCAGAATTTATGACTAATATGATTTTATTTATTATTATTAAGAATTATACCATTGAATTTGTTGGCATATGAAGTATAAGTATTAGGATTTCCTACGAACTATATCCTTCTTATACAAATTCTTATCAACACTGGCCGGAGCGATGAAGCTATCCGCGGCCCGGGGTCATTTTATATACCCAAGTAACAGTAAAATGATGTCTTTATCAATGCGTTTAAATCCAGGTTGCATGAATAAGCCATTTATTGCAGGAATGGAACTGTAGCAACAACATTTACTCATTTTCCACAATAAACATATCTTTAGTTTGAGACGCAGAGTGAAGATGATGCTTGCGTGGTTCTGCAACACGAGTCAAACATAGTATCTGCAGGAAAATCTCTCAGCCGAAGGCACGGTGCCAGCTGGGTTTGGGCAAGAGGTGGCAAGAAGCTCTAGTTTAAGGCAGGGGGATTAATCATGTGGAATAAGGTATTTATACAAGACTTGGGTAAACAGCAAAAGGAAGCAAGGCATTTAAAACCTGTAGGATTGGGTATAAATAAGTGGCAGTAAACGGAAAGCGCGAGTGTCATCTTTGAATATTATGAGCTTGGCTGCAGTAGAGAGGCGAGAGGGATAAGTACAAGGTAAAGAGTGTAAATGGGGAACGGAACACATGGAAAAGTACGTACACCGCGGCAATCCTCATCGCTGATTCAAATGGCGAAGCTGAACATGAGTGTCTTACCTTGGATTATAGAATACAATCACAGCGGGCAATAGCCACACACCCCATCTACTCTGCCCATTTCGGCTTATTTAACTTACAGTATGATGTATAAATAAAAGTTGCGGCTAAAAGAGTGACGGAGTTCAGGGTAACCTCGCTTGGACTCCCTCACAACATTAACGTCTATCACCCCCGCCGGAATATTATATCCCTCATCTACTACCGTACCTCTCAGCGAAGAATTACTCTGCGAAAATGAAGCTTATGAAGCATTTCACACAGAAATATGAAGGACAAAAGAACAGCAAATGAAGTATTGGCTAAAATGTGGGTTATCCAGGGGTCTAGAGGGGATACATTTATGCCAACAATATGAAGTTGAGGATTTTAGTACAAATACCGATTGAGCGATTATCGAAGCCGCATCGAGTGAGTTTGCATGGCAGCTGTACTAGTTGTGGGCAGCCTTTATTTTGGGACAGTTCATCTATTTGTGATGATACACAAACTACTAAAGAAGTCAATGATCATTTTATCTCCAGCCAGTTTCCTTCTTGTGTACTTTTACTACAGGACGATGTCGATCCTCCACGAAAGGTCATCCTAGCGGTCCGCAACGTCAGCAGTTTCTGGGAACTTTTTTCAATTCTCAGCGTTTCTTCGAGGCTACTATTTAAACGTTTGTGGGAAGATCCTACCGAGCCAAAACGTGGACTCTCATTTGTAACCGACTTTTCAACTGATGTTTATAAAAAAATATATTTGGTGCAGAACAAATATTTCAGAGGAACAGGCCTAATGAACTATTTATTTTCACTTATCAGTGATTCTAAACAATACTCAATCAGAGCACATTTGTCCGAATTTAAATCATGAGAAATACTGAAGAAGAATAAAGCATCACTCTGCACGTGGAAGCAAACAGAAGTAATAAGCCTCCCTCCAACGTCTTGCATCTGCCTCAGATTTGGTATATCTGCTATACAGCAGAACACCTACTCAGAAGGAAGGCAGATTCATGCGATAATCAACACCTACCTCTGTGAAAAGTTAAAACACAAAAAGAACGGTTCATGTTTCGAAAGCATTCGTGGTTAGAGCTGTAGACAGACAGATCATGACACCACCATTTTTGAAACCAGGCCCAGACTGGCCATCTGGCATATGGGGCAAATGCCAGACGGGCCACCGGCCGACATCATCACAAACTCCACCGTTCTGCCGGCTGGATATGCCCGTCTGTACGCTAGGTGAGCAAAAAAAAAAAAGTGGTGTGCCAGTCCGACCTTGTTCAAGACGGAGAATATGGGCAGAAACTCAAGAGAAACACAATACTTTACAGCGATGACCGGCAATTCAACTGTTCCAATTGACTCAAGTTCAAACGTAATGCAGTCATCAGATCCAGAGAAAAGACATTTCAAACTTTAGCATTTATTTCTAGCATGCAATAAAGGGGGGGGGTAGCAACACTTTGTAAACGTATCACAAATCAGTAAACTATGCTGGATTAAGCCAAGATGTCTTCATCAACTATCAGTCTGTATGTGTGGAAAGAAGGCGCCAAAGAGCCAAAACAGGCGCCAGGCAATCAATCTTTCCTTTCTTATTGTTTTTATTAGGGGCCCAATAGAATTACACAAATAACAAAAGTGGGAAGAATTTCCAATTATCTTGTTATGTTTATAAACAGTATAAATCCATTATACGATTAAAAAAAGTGACAACAAACTGTGTGCAGATTATAAAAATATTCTGAAATATACTTCTGAGCACACAAAAAAAATAAACACAAAAACAGAGTTGCACCTTCTGTGCATTTTTACAACAAAATGAGCAAAACAGAAGTAAAGTTTGGATGAAAAACAGAACCTGAGCCGTAGGAATAATAAAAACGGATGGCTTTTAATTATAGAAACGTTAAATCTTTAACAGAGGGACTATTTGTGAAAAGCCCAGAGGTGCCCAAAGCGTGTTTGCACAGCTGACCCACTAAAAGCCCCCGATATGTATTTTTTAAGCTACAGAAGAGTGCGTACCTGTTACAGTTTTTGTTTTGACAGGGCTGCTGGCATACTCAGACGGCTGATTTGATGCCTGCTTTGCCAAGGGCGCGCTTCCAACCGACACCTCATCCTCCTTCTTCCTCGATAGGGACACGGGAAGAGGAACGGATCCCAGAACCTACGGAGGAATCAGAGAGAATAATCCATGCAGTGTTACACATGTAAGCAGGTGAGTTATGGCTGCTAGAAGAACACGGGTCAGAGATGCGCACATACAGATTCACCTATTCTGCACTGATGTATATGTATATATATATATATATATATATATATATGTAATTAATCTATAAATAAGCTTTATCTAGTCATAGACAAGCCTTATAAAAGTTGTATTAACTTTTTTCACAGTTCAGCAATCTTTAAAGTACTTTTAAAAGTTTAAGCTTGCCTGGGGTTACACTCATTGGGGTTAGATGGTTAGATATGAAGCCCAATTACAATGTAAAGGTGGATAAAGAAAACTAAAACAGTCTCTGAAGCCAAAATGATTGGCATGATGATGCTTTTTCTAGGTGGCAATACACAATTTACAAATTCATCCAGCATATTAAAGGTCCGAAGGGTTTCAGTTTGCAATGCACTGCATGTGTGGGGTTACGGAAAGGTGATGGCGCTGGTTACAAATATTACCCGCGTTCTGGAGTTGGGGGGTCCCTCAACTCTACAGCACCCTTGTCACTAGTTAAACTAGTTAAGAGTTATTCAGATGGATTCAAGGTTCTTTGTAAGGAACGATTACCAAACATTTTCTTATTTTTATGCAGATAATAACACAGTCCTGAGATAACCTTTGTCCTGCAGACCAAAATGTGTTAATCAATAGCAGTAAATCATATCCAGCCATGCCTCTTCAAGCACTTCCAAAACAGCCACCCTATGAGGCGTGTTTCCAGCTGGAGAAGACACGTGAAAGAGGATGGTGAGGCAGCTGTTTCAGCTTTTCTTACTAAAACCCGGCCTGACGCTGCAGTTGAAGACGCCCTGTACAATTTCATCAGTCTTCTGGCAGCCAACTGCTGGCTTCAGGGATGCTAAAGATGAAAGATCACTCGTGAAAAGGGTGGAAAACTATAGCCGAGATGCTGGTCAGAGGTCATAAACTAAAGAAAAATGAGCTTCACAAATAGAAGATGACAAAAGTCCAGCAGCTGTACCGCAGCGCAGCAATCAACAGAGTTCTGGACTTTCCCATCATGACCTAGAGACTACTAAGAGTCAATCAAGACGTATCAGTCAACTGGACTCAACACCAGTAGAACCAGCTTTTTAATTAAAAACATGCTATATCAATAACAGATATCTTAGCTTCATTTTTTAAGTGAAAAAACGATGTGTAAATCCCAGCGACCTCTTAAATCATATAGTTACTGATAGGAGCTATTCGGTATGACTTCAGCACGGAACCCAAGTACCTGCCAAAAGGGGTGTTTAAGTCAAGAACTTCTAAATGTGTTTTTTTGTGATCTATTGATGATGTATGCTAATTATTAAAGCCTTTAGAAGAATAATCGATTTCTTAAAGTATTTCTGCTGTTTTAGAAGCAGCCTCCCAGCTAAAAACCGATTGTTCTTCGACATTAGTTGCTCCAGATATAGCAGAGCCCGGTATATATAGAACACAACAGGGAAAGATAGCATTTTTCTAAAAAAAAAAAAAAAAAATTTAAAAAAAACCCCAACACTAAATCCAGGGGAAATTTAAAAACTTACTAATGGCCAGATCTTCTTCTAAAACTATTAGATTATAGCATTTATATTTGTTAAACAACTAATTCATATCTCGCTTTTCAAAATGTTTTTTTTTTAAAAAAAAAAAATAAATAATAAATAAAGAAAAACCATGATATATCTGTAAACACTTTTACTAATTTCTCAAAGAAAAAGCAGTTGATGTTTTCCCAATTTCCAGGTTAGGAAAATTTGATTTTCCTGATTTTCCTGATTTCTTAAGATTTTTTTTTATTTACCGATACCACACGCTTGGTCTCCGTTCTCTCTCTCCCATGAGGGCTGGCACCTTTTGTGTGATTGGCGTTATAAACACTAGCAATAAGGTTTAGGCTGGCTCCCTTTGCACAGTCTGCGTTCCCAGCGTGCATTGTATGCGGGTATTTTATGCCAAAATACAGCCATCAGGGCTAACTGCTATTTCGTAAAAAGTAATTTGGCTTTGTCAAGCAGGCCGGCCATAGCTTCAATTTCATTAGAGTTGCTGGAGCCAGAACTAACACCTAGTAGTTGTGTCTCTTCCATAATCCAGGGTAGTGCTGTCCAACTATTTCTCTGGGTGGGCCACATATTGTTTAGTCTTACATGCTGATCAGCCAGACCCTATTAAAACACCAATGTAATAATCTTACAAAGGCTAATTCAAATGGTATTTTTCTGATCAAAGGTAATTTATGAGCATTTTCACTCATATGGCACATGTCATCGTCTATATAAACAAGCGTCAGACGTCGGGATGTCAGTCGGTATACAAAATTCCAGTATAAGGAACAATTGGTAAAACAAGCGTTCTACCATTTAATATTAAATCATCTCAGATGTCACTGTCACAAGATGCGTGCGCTAATGAGTATATAAGAGGAGCACAGACATTGAAACATAAAAATATTCCACCATAAAAGTTCCCTTTTAATTAAGAACATTATGAACACACATTAAAACAAAAGGTAACCGTGTCCACATCATCTTCATAATGTTTAATAGACTGCATATGTAATATTATGACATCATGAACCTTCTGTAGAAGTTTCTCTAATCAAACAAATGAAAACCAGTTATGGACATTGAAACTTGAAGCTGGATTTTTGCGGGAAGTTGAGCTGCAACAAGTTCCTAACGATTTCTTCTACAAGTGATAACTGCATGGAGATGATCGGGATTTATAATGGGACAACAAAACTGGTTTAGGTCCAATTTAGTAATTATCAAGGGTTATTAATTGAGCCTGAAACAAAGCTTGGTGAAGATGCCTTAGTGCAGAAAATAGAACAATTCTGCAACACGAGTCAAGCATAGTATCTGCAGGAAAATCTCTCAGCCAAAGGCTCGGAGCCAGCAGGGTTTGGGCCAGAGGTGGCAAGAAGCTCTAGTGTAAGGCAACTGACATGATCATTATTTCTCTTGGGTTTGGAACATGCAGGAATAAGGTGGTAAAAGGATCCCTCTCACGTAGACAGAAAACGCTGATGTAATAAATGGGTAAACAAATGCCACCGATGATATAAATGGCAGGAGTCGAATGATCTAATGTAGGCTGAGGTTTCACACCAGAAAGAACCGTCACCCAGGGAAGGACAAATGGTTTTCATCTGCTGTAGATTTTTCTGATTGCGTTTCTGATTACTTACACATTACAGTTTCTGTATGAATGTTTGAGACTGCAAACACTTTGTCAACGCACTTCCACAAACTGAGGACGGATGTGAATCAATAGCTGACAGAATAACCCAAAGGCTGTGATCCTTTGTCTCCGCCACCTCATCAGATGAGCACAAAAGAGGTGAGAACATTTACCAAAACATTAGAGAGAGGATTACTGGTAGCATGTGAAAACTATACATTCTCGACTAGACAATACTCATACGTCCCCAAAAATGCAAAAGCTGCTTTTATTCTACTGCCAAGGCAGAGTACCGTTAAGTCCTTTTTTTTGAAGATATATTGAAAGTGGTGAGAAGTGTCGACTTCAACTTTAAAACTGCCAAAATGTGTTCACATAGCAGATTTAATGCAGAAGTTATGAGTAAGTTAAAAATAGGTGTTTAGCATTGCTTTGGTCTGAGGCCCAAAACGATGCCTGGTTGGACCGCTGTAGACATAGAATAGTAATGAGTCACGGCGGGATCAAGCTGTGCGAGAGACAAGCGGTGAGGTATAACGCCGAGGCTCCGGTACCTGCTGCGGCTGCTGTCTGCTGCTCCTTCTCTGAGGCTGGTAAGTGAGCCATGTATACACCACAGGATCCATGTTCACGGCTACGCCTTGAATGCTGGCAAGAAGCACTGCACCTAAACAAAAATAGGCAAGTCATGGTGTAAATACATTATTATATAAACAGGGTAATAACACACCAGAACACAGATCACGGGAAGCAAAGGAAGACTACCCTGGTACTTTAATGATGTAGATATGGTGAGCAGTAACACACGATGTGTTAAAATACCAATTTTATTCTTTCATGCGGCGAGGAAAGTTGTGGTTTCAATCTAGTGATTTGACATGGGTCAATGTTGACTACGTTCTTCTGCAAGAAGGGCTGGGATGGCCCTGCCTGATGCATAATTCAATGTGTGAGGCATCTCCAGAAGCTGACGTATTGCACAGAGCTAACCTTTATATAGGAGAAGCTCCTTGGGGTTGGCCCTTCATAACGCATAGTGAAGTTCTTGTTTTACGTCATCAACTTAAACGCTGTTGCAAACATAATGGACTTTCTGATGCAAGGGGGCGTCACATCTATACAATTAGAACTAGAAACATACATTTGAATTGGAATACGTCATGACCAAAAAGTCTCTCTTTTTAGGGCTATAATACCATATTAAAGCGAAGGTATTGAATAATGTGAGGTAGACATTAATAGCGAAGCTCCAAAACCATTTGCTCAAGCCAGCGCCTACGTAAATTGCAAAATACACGTGCAACGAGCGGACAGGCAAAGAACAATCAACAATCAATGATTTACGTGATGCATGAGCCAAAGAGGGTCAGATGAGAGCGAAGATTGTCACCTGGATGGATGGCTGCGGGAGGATAATAGTCTCCTGATGTAATGTGGCAGATGAAGTCCTTATGAGGAGTAAATATTTAGGCATAGCTAAGATGTTTATTTTTCAAGTGAGAGACCATTACTCCGCAATAGCGCTCCATCCCTTTGACACTATTTCTATTACGCCAGATGATTATACACAAAACTCGCAAGTGTGGGGTCATGAAAACATCTGACAATGAAAGACAGCCTCACACTGGAAATCTGTTTCTGAAACATTTGGATAATTTCGCTTAATTGTTACATGAATGAGATGACGGTTTTAACCCCGGCTGTGTCGTTATTACAGTTTGCTAGTGACTCGTGTATCAAGGACAGCTTCCAACAATATTCTCGCTTACAAAGGATCACCGTTCTCATTTGAGTCGAATGTACAGCCTAGACATAAATTGTATGGACCTGCCACCTCTGCAGTGTGTTGCAGGGGAAATGCTGGCAAACGCATACACAGTAAGAGAAAAATGATATGACTATATATATATATATATATATATATATATATATATATATATACACACATACACATACACACACACACAAACACACTTATCCTTATGTTTAAGCAGACGAAGATTGGTTAGTGAACAGAATTTTAAATCTTGTTGGATATTAATGGGTTTTTTTCCAGCCAAAGGTCATTTTTTTATGAATTTAGTTGTATAAAAACAGAAGAGGAGGATGAGCACCTTTAAATGAAACATCTAGATTACTCCACTATGTTAAACACAATTTTCCATAAGAAGATGTGAGAAAGGGGCATGTGCTGAGAGCAATGTCTCATATTCCCCACACAATTATTATTTTACATTTACCAGAAAAATGCTATGAGCTCCATGTGTGAAATTTCTTCTATGATGACCAAAAAGGTGACCATAGGAGACCACGAGAGTGATGAAACGCCTTTAACGACAAAGATGAGAGGCTTTTCCTAGTCATTGCCAATGCAAATATTTTCATTTTACAAATCTTGATTAAACTTTGGATTTTAGCCGGGATTGTCTTCCTAAGAAATATTAATCTTTGGTAAACGCATGCAAGCTGAGTGGATTCACAGGGATTTATTTCATAATGATTTCCATATTCCACAGATGACAAAATGCTCTTCTAAAACCCATTACATGCCAGAATCACAGCAGATGAGCGAATCACACGGTATCTGTAGATAAGGTTTCTAAAATACTGTGAAGCTATGAGTACAGTATTGACAGATCCAAACCCAAATCAATGTTTGGTGTGACCACCCTTTGCCTTCAAAGACGCTTCAGTTCTTCTAGGCACACTTGGCCAAAGTCAGGGATTTTGTAGGCATGTGGCTGGGTGTATGAGTATAGCAAACAGGTGCTAATGATTTAATATGTAGGTCGAAACGCAATCATTAACTGAAACAAGGTGACTCTGCTGGACAATTGAAGCATTAGTACTGCTACACGTAGAACATAAATGAAAGTGATGGCTGCACTTACGAACGACAAACCCGTTAACATCCCGCGTCTGTCGCTGGTGCAGTAACATTTATCATTAAAAAGCGGCAGGAGACACTGAAGTACAGTTTACTAGGTCGGCTTCAATACTCTGCACCGGTGCAGGATAGACAGTGCAGGATAGACAGTGCAGGATAGACAGTGCAGGGAGCAGTTTGGTAGGCTGGGGCTATGAGCCCCCATTGTGTTTAACAGCCCAGAAGTTAAGTATTTACACGTCGGATTGAGTGATGGGGAGTTCCGTAACATACAGAGACATAGGTCCAGGAACGGGAGTGTGAGTTCTGGAGGTTGGATAGCAAACAATAATACAGCATTAATGAAGGAGCTGTTTGACTGGGCAGTTATCCATAACATACACAGTGCCCAGGGTTCAGGTCAGTGTGGATTAGGGAGAATAAATTAGGAAGAGGTTTCTGAGCAGGAATCATGGGAGATTTATAAATGGTAGGGCTTCACTGACTTTAGATCTCTTTGGATAAATCTGCAGCAAGTATTTGTTCCCCTCTCCTTTGAGTTCCGGATCAGGGCTGACGCGGGGTATGTCTAGGTCGGGTGGAACCAACACAAGAAGCCAAGTGCAGGAGTCACCATGGGCTGGGTCCCTGGGGAGTGGCAGGCGGTGTGCCCACCGTGCAGGGGACATTACGCCGGTGGCTATGCCTATGTCAGCAGTCTCTGGGACCCCAGGCAGTCATCAACATTGCATCAGTTAGCAAGTTTAAGCTTCATATATTTTATGACATTTTGTTGGCTTTACAATGAATTGTCACCGTGTGGTCCTTTAATGTCCATGCCATGTCTACCTTTTAACATAATTTAGCGAACATATCGACATTGCAACCAACACGCGGCTACAGCTCATAAAAAGAAATGCTGAATGATGGTTATTCATCAAATCTGCTATAATCGCTAGTTGAGAATAACAATTCTGGCATCGTACTTCTTAAAGGTCTGACACCGGCTTCAGCTGAACTGCTACACATCTGAGGGAAATCTACATAACTAATATGCTCACAAAACTATAACAAATCCTTATAATTCGACCCAAAATACCATGTGAGGTTAAATTTGGGCAAGGTTTGTGATGTTGTTATAAGAGTGAAATGGCATGAGTAAATATTACACTAACATTACTATGCACTGCATCATTAATCCAGCAAGTAATAACCCAATGACTTATAGGTGTCTCAACGGCTTTAAATGTTTAACAGGTGTTGATACTAAATAAACCACAAACGTCTAATTGAATGCCACAGTGAATAAGCTGGTTTTGCAGGCTTCCGTGTGCCAGGTGGACTTGTGGATAATTCTGTTTAGACCCCGTAATAAGCTTCACACCCATTAAATATTACACCGCTGACTGTTGGGAATATGGTTTTGTGGCCCAATTCGAGGACCGCTCAAGCCTTATGTTCATGATAAAGCCATATTGGAGTCCATTTCGCATGGACTTGCGTGCATGGAAGTTGGGGCAAGTATCCTTTAGTGAAAATAAACTTCTGTCAAAATTAAAATCCTAGCCTTAACTTACAATGGGAATCGTTCATGACTTCTTGCACTGCGGCACTCCTGCTGAAATCATTGGGAGTAGCAGCAACGGATTACATGTATGCTCTCTAACATGCGACTGGCTTCTGCTACTGCTCCCAGTTTACACTCCCTGGTTCCAGTACAGGCAGCCGGGGGAATCATTTCCTAACACCTAGAAATAAAGAATGCCGGCGCTCATTTTCATATTGTAAAACGCACTGGGGTCGGCGCAAAACAGACCCCGACATGCATCTTAAAAAACGGATATGACTGTTCCTTTAAGCTTTCCCACTATCGTTTGTAGAGCGAATTAAACAAAATATTTTTGAATATTGGATATATAAGACAAAGAGAATTTAAATATATGATTTAAAAAAAAGTAAATTATGGGTATGCTATTACTACAAAAGCAGAAAAAATTACCCAAACAGGCAAAACAAAATTAGACTTTCTTGTACAAATATTGTTAAAAAAAAAACCCCAAAAAACCACCACTCATATGGGGAAAGGAGATTCAGGTGAACGCTGATATACATAAATATGATTTGTACATTGACAGTGTCTTGGCAGACGGTAGAAGTGCTGTTCTTCTACTCAGTGATAAATAGCTTGCGTTATTGCTGACAAGCTGCACATATGCCAACATATGTTTTCAACATATGCATTGTGGTGTTTTATTTTGGGAAAGGGAGTTATCGTGTACTTCTTGAAACTATTATTTCATGCTATGTTGTGCTCCAATATAGTTTTGTGGAGTGTATTATACTTGGCAGTGGTATCTGATCAATATCACAATTCATGAAGCACTTGAAAAGACTAAGAATTCAGAAGACGAGTGAATGCAACATTTTTAATTTTGGGCTGCATGGCGCCTGTGGATTAAGGAGTAAGTTTAATGACTGAAAGAACCAGCACATTATATGAGATGTCTATCAGTAGACTTTACCTTTGGGTCTTACCTATATGCCCTTTAAAGTCCCCCTCCAAAAAGTAACATTGTTAGTTAATACATCAAGTCTCTAGTTCTTTGGTTGAGGTCCAAAAAAACTATAACTTCTCAGCAGAGAGTGCCAAACGCACCTTTACAGCCCTTACTGTGGACATCACTTTATAACGACGAACTACTCAGAACAGCTCAGGCTGTGTAACAGACCACAACATAACTGATCACAGTCTTTTGAGGTTAAACTCAGGGCCGATCAAGACATTTTGCTGCCTGGGTCCAAGGATGAAATCCCCCCCCCCAAAAAAACACGCCTACATCCATTATGCTATATCATGAAAAAAATTAACTCTCATGCTCTATCACACAGGGCCGCCATCTGGGGGATACAACTATTATGGTTGTAAGGGGCTCGGCTGTCCTGGGGGACCCACTCGGTGAGAGAAAGTCTCTCCTCGTTTTTTTTCTCATGACCGTGATACTGTAGGAGAAGCCCCCACCGGCAGAGGCTAGTCTCAGAGTTTCTATTCTCTCGCAATGTCTCAATGATGTCTGCGAGCTAGCACTGGATGTGATTTTCTGGCATGACCCAAGAACAGCAGCAAGGTGGAAGACCAATGCTGCAAATAAGGTAAGGTCCATTCTGGAAAGGAAAAAATCATTTGTAATGACACCCCAGTGTCATCTTTGTCTCGAAACAGCTTGGCAATGCCCACAAACAGCTTGTCAGTGCCATCTTTGCTCCCGAATAGCTTGTCAGTGTCATTTTAACAATGAAACAGCTTCTCAGTGCTCCCAAACAGCCTGCCTGTGCCATCTTTGGCACCACAAAAACAGGAGAGAACATTCTGGAGGTGTGTGTGTGAGGGAGGAGGAGGGGGCCCAAATAATTTGTTTTGTAAGAGGTCCTAAACCCTGCTCTCACATTGTCACTCACTACCCATGTGGTTATATGTAACTATCCTGTTTAGCAGGACTGCTGGCGGCTCAGCATGCACAGTGTCCAGCTCCACCAATGTGCGTCATTTTGTGACCCTCACATGTCCCGGTGTCCCAGACACAGAAAGGCTGGTCAGGCAACTAGACACATAATTGAAATGTTAAATAAAAAAATAAATAATATATATATATATTTTTCTGTTTCATTGTTAAAATACACTGACAAGCTATTCGGGAGCAAAGATGGCACTGACAATATATATATAAACTGCCAATAAACATCACATCAATTTAGGTTTCAATCAGAGGTGGAATAATTGGTTCTTCAAAAGTTATTACAACTACATTTGTTATACAGACTGGCCTAAAAAAAACATGCAGTAGTTTAAAACAATGTATTATGTAAACTATAGCATATTTCAGAAGCGGTTATTGAAACGACACTTATAATACAATGTAAAGCACAATTCCCATTTACGTTTCTGCCTACATTTTTTGGACAGGCGCAGATGCGCACTCCCAGCACTCGGGGCAGGTATGTCCGGAAAAAAGTATGAGCTGCCCTTTCTGGCAACAGAAGTGTTAAAGCTGTTACACGGAGGTGGTGTTCTTTACAGAATGGGACAACACAATCAAGTGAAATGATGGATTTTACGGGGAAACGTGTGTGTTCACTACTACTTAGTGAAGAGAGAATTTGCTAACAAGCCTCTGAAGTAAAATGAGATCAAGGCTGTTCCAGGCTCACATAAATCCACACAGAATTAGACAACGGTCAACTCAAGGCTTCCACTGTAACCATGAAACATGAGAAACTGTCCTTCACTACGTATCTGCGGTTACAATGAGGATGCGTGTGCTTCCTTCTCTGCAGGCCATCCTTCCGGCTACATGCGCAGCACGGGCTAGGAACACATTAACATTTATCTTGGACTGGAAACAGACACATGAATTTATAAGACATTGAGATGCACTTTTCTCCACTTGTGAACACGTGTGCATGAATAACTCACAGGACACATAACCACAGGTGTTTAAATTGTACATTTTCTTCTATTTTCAGCACAATTAGTAGCGCCTACAGTGCAATCGCTCTACACATAAGACTGTACAGGAGTAAGTTGGGTGAACTGGGAGAGTTTTCCCAATGCGGTTGGCTAACAAGTTACATATTGTACGGATACTTGCACTTTAGTAACACTGTTTCTCAGTTCTTGCTATGCGCCCACTCCCTTTACAGAGCTGGTATAGCTGAGTGTTTATGTGTCTATAATCAGGGAATAGAAAATAAACATACTACTGAAAACCTCAAGAATATCCCACTTTTACTATTGACGTGGTTTCTCACTTTACATTATCTTGCTATCAGGAAACCCAATCTTAACAGTTGCATAAATGTATATCCCAAACGCTTGCAGTACATGGACCAACGTACTTGGCCTGCAGGCTGCAGTGGATCTTCATAAATATACAGCGGATAGGGGAAAAAATTGATTTTTAAGTGAAACCAGCTTCTCATCCAGTATGGTGTATTCCAGGAAAAAATGTTAAATACAAACAGAAATCACTGCAACCTTTGCTGCTCTTTTGGCATTCCTATTAATGTTTGTTCTTCACAGAATTACTATATAAACTCTCACAGAAGAATTTAGCAAAAAGGCAAACAACAGAAGTGTCGACTTAGTTGGAGACACAGTGCATTTTATAAGCAAATCTTTCCCCTCCCGTGTTTTTATATTTGCGGTGTCGTCTCATGGAATTACACATTGATCTAGGAAGATGATGGCCTCCAGGGAGCGCCTCCCTAATCTGTGTCATTTCTAATTATCAAATCTCACAATATATGCCAACAGCAATTGTGCGTTTCAGTCCATCCTTTGAAATATCTAAACATCTTTGTGAAGATGTAATTGGAAAAAAGGCATTTGTCATTCTTTATGTAACAAGGTCATTAGATACTATTTTACTGACAATGTTAATTTATTGACTACGAAGACTTCTTACTAGGACTGCAGAGCGGTCTACATCAGCAGCAATTTTCTGCCGAGTAAAAAGCGTAGACGTAACGTATATAAAGTATAAAGTCACGCTTCCACGTGACTTTATAGAGAACAGGAAGCCAACAAGAGAGAAAAGAATATTATTATTGGTTAAGGATCTCTGTGTTGCCAAATACTCCTTCAAACAAAACGATATTCCATGTTGTGTTGACCCCCTAAATCAATCAACACTGTGGTGCCAACTGAAATTTGGAATTGCCATGCTAATATGGAACATGGACCCACCTGAAATCCATGCCAATGGTCCCATGGATCCCTAAAGCCTACTCTGTTAGAATTAGTAACAGTGTATCCCGTCTTATTCCTTTCAGAAGAAAGTTAAGGTCATCCTGGAGTTAACTTCTCCAGCTCAAGTTGCGAGACACAATGCAGTAAAACAGAGCAAATAAAAAACACTCCCTTCGTTATAAATTATGTATTTTTGGACATGGTATGTGCTGTGTGGACAGTTATGCTGTTCAAATATCACAACATAAAACATTCTGGCTTCTTTCCGGAAAATGTTTGTGATAAAGTCTGTCATTCTTGGCGTTATCCGGAGTCACTCTTGTAACTGTTCTTCAGAATAACGACTATATTGCAGTTTTCATGTTTATCGCAAGACAGATTACAAAAGACAGGTTCATTATTACAGATATAGGTAAATGATGTGAACAAGATCACAAAAATAGAATGTGTCAGTGCTGTGGCTAGATCTTTGCATTCTTTCTGAGGGCCATTAAACTTAAACAAACCGCCACAAATGCGCATCTGGTTTTCATCTGCCTAGGCTTTTGTCTCAATTCTAGAATACTATATTCAGAGAAACAAAATAAAATAGCAAACGCAAGCATTATCTTTGGAAGATGCTATTATCGGTGGCTTTAGTAGTAGTCCTAACAATAGAGCTAAAAGCAAACATAAACCTTGAATGAACTCCATGTTGCTTTGTGATGGGTCCGGCTTTATTATAAATGAATCCTTAGTTGGTAGCCTGCTGTTTTTATGTAGGAAATATGGCATGTTTTAGTGACAGTAAATTTTGAGGCAGGGGAACATTTCTTTGTAAAGAAAATTGAAAGGGTAACATTTCCTGATGTGACTGCCACTGTGTCAAACGATGATATGTTTTCATCTGGAGACAATAAAACATCTTACAAAGACGTCTTGCTAATTTTATGGGTGATCGCAATAGTAATTAAAAGAAGACAAATATCCTTTAACTTGTTGCTCAGTATGAACATCCTTCTGTACTTAAATTCTGCACACTCAGCATTATCATTTCAAAGTGGTTTTTATTCCAGATAAACATATGGACATCTCTCATCAGTAAAGGAGAAGAGTAACAAACTAGTATAACACTGTGAAACTCCCAAGTCACCAATGTGGGTAATTCAGTACCGTACACCAGTCATTGAGCCTTCTAGTTTGTGCAGCTGCGATACAGGCATCAATCAGTTAAAGACCAGGTAGCGCAAAGCATCAAACTCAAACACTGATGAGCCGTTTGTCGATTCAGACAGAAGCCACATGAAACACAGGTAACAAGGCATGGAGCACCGCAGTAAGAAAACAGGTGGCCAACACTTGAGGCAGGAAGCTTGGTATTAAGGTTATAACAGGAGGTTGAACGCAGAATACTCATAACAGCAGCAATAACACGTTTGCAAGTCACTGCAATTATGTTCCCGGAAATTAAGGAATCGTGACGTTCAAGGAGTGGAGTTGATTCAGTATGGTTTGTACAGAAAAAGAAAAAACTAAACAACAAAAGCAAGCCTTCCCCCATAGAAAGTGCAGAGACCAAAACACAACTGGGTGAGTGGTCAAAAAGTATGAGGTGGATGCTGAGAGCCAGGCTGGTCCAAAATTCTTCAAACAGAGACAGCTCAAGTTGCACTGGCCCACTCATGGAGACAGGAACTTTTCAGGGTCATGTAATGTAATGTGATGGTATATGTGATAGTGTGGAGGTGTGATAGACTGGGGATGTTTTAGTGTTAGCATGTTAGTGTGTGCATACACTGATCTCTCATTATTAAGAGGTGCGTCAAAATACTTTTGTCCGTGTAATGGTGCATAAAGACATGGTTGGATGAGTTTGGCGTGGAAGAACTTTACTGGCCGCACAAAGCCCTGACCTCAAATACCTTTGGGATGGACTGGAACAGAGATTGTGAGACAGTCTTCTCATCCAACATCAGTTCCTGACCTCACAAATGCTTTACTTGATGAACGGGCAAAAAGTCCCATAGAAACACCCAAAATCTTGTGGAAAACCTTCTCAGAAGAGTGGAAGCTGTTATAGCGGCAAAACTACATATTAATGTCTATGTATTTAGAATGTGATGTCATCAAAGTCCCTGTTGGTTTAATGGTCAGGTGTCCCAATACTTTTGTCCATATAATGTATCTATATCTGGTAGGGAGTTTCCATATTATTATGCTAATTTTTATTTATGCAGTGTGTCTTACAATACATATATTCAAGGGGAATGACAAAACTAGAAGACTAATGTGAACCGATACATTACGTAAAGATGGCCCGGCTCCCAAACTTATAACCTAAAGTCAGAAAAGGGAAATAGATATTAATATCGCAACAGCACATTCCGTAGCACTGTTACAAAAAGGGTGAATACAAACTTACCAATAACATCAAAACGGACAATACACAAAATGAACAATATCAGCACACTAAGTCATACTAGTACAAACAAGAAGAGGTTCTGCTCCTGCAAGCTTACAATCGATTTCATACATAAGGCTGTCTGCACACAAGTCACTTAATTACTTTTTTAATGCTATACACTTGCAAGGGAGTTTGGCCACGAACGCCGATGAGACAGTTCACTGATTGAAATCAGTTCAATGGCATGACTATGGGCAAATTAGGAAGAAAACTGTTGTTGATGTAACTAAGTTCATAAATGTGTGTACTAATTTAACACAACCAAAACAACCCTGTGTTCCAAATGTTTATTGCTCATTTTATGTTGGCAAATATTTGCTGAAGCGACAATTCCTAATATCTTACATCATTGTAATTATTTGCAGCAGCAATGGGAATGTGAAACAAAAATATAATGGATATTATGGCGGCTTTTAGCCTACACGCTTTGATTTTGCCGTCATATCTGCCCATTTGAACGGTGACACCTGCTGGTAACTGTCCCCAATTGTCAAAGGACATGGGATGGATTTGTCACTACATTTCACAGATCAGTATATTAAATAAACTCACCTAATAGTGCTCATTGATTAAAATAAACCATATATAGGAATCATAAACTCACCTTAGAGGTGAAAAAGTATTTGCCTATAAACTGGTTGTGGCACCCTTTCCGGTAATATCATCAAACATTTGCGGTAACTGGCAGTGAGTGTTTCACAACGCTGTGGAGGATTTTCCCCCCATGATTCTGGCCCTTTTTAAGGTCACAACACAGCATCTCAACCGGCTCCAAGTCAGGACTCTGCGACTAAAACCTTTATTTTGTTTCATTCAGAGGTGGACTGGCAGTAAACATGCCTGGGGGTGACTAATGAAATGGAACCCAATTGTCAATTCAATTTGGCTAATTGCTCAATTTAGTAAACTAAGGGGGCAAATACTTTTTCACATAGGCCAGGTACGGTTGGATTGCTTTCTTCCTTCTATACATGAAACCCTCCTTTAAAAACTGTTTACTTACGTTATCTTTGTACAATATTAAAATTGGTTTGATGACCTGAAACATTTAAGGATGTTAATTGGTTAAGACTTGAGTGAAGAATTGAAAAACACAGGGTTATGCCCTAACACCATATGATAACAGGGGAAGAACATGTTATGCACCAAAAGATGGCCACTTGAGGCAAAGAGACTTGAAGAAAACAGGTAGTCCTGATTGACCTTTACTAGGTCTTTATTGGACACAGCTACGTGATTTAAATTGCTTGGTCTTCAGCCAGGGGTCGGGGCTTACGGTATGTAAACATTTTTAAACCTATTAATAAAAAAAAAGTTAAACTATAAATAGATATAGCTGTAAATGTAATACTGGGGTCCAATTTGGTTAAATAAAGTAAAAAATAACCCGTGATCGGGTCTCATATCCAAAGAAAGTCTTAGCATCAGGGTATTTAATATATGTTCTTCCCTCTTCCTATTACTGAACGGAACAATATATATGGAAGGACAGACTGCTCACATGTTATGCTTCACAAACATACAGCGTACTTTAAGTACATTAAAAGAGAACTCATATTTTAGGTACAATTATAATGCTTCAATCACTTAAACCAACAAAAATAAATCAAATGAATTCTAAGGAATGACACAATTCCTCTTCGGAGATTCCACACTTCTAAAGCCTTTTCCTGTAACGCTTCCAAAAGAATTATTAAAAGAATTAAGGAAATTGACTACTTAGAGTAAGGAATACTTGACCTTGCCTGGAAAAACTATCGAAATATTCTTTCCACATATGCGCTCACAGCTACGGCAGGGATGTGGTAACAGTAAATCTCCACCTTATTAATGACCCCATTACTGGATTTCCGTGCACATACATGTGTCTTGTTAAAGATAATCTTTTGATTTGAAGTATTCCAAAAATGGGAATACCGTGCTGATCCAGGGAACCACAAACAATTTCTAGAGAAAATACAAGTCATGTGCGAGCCAGGGAAAAAGATTTCTGACACTTCATTCGAACGAACGCAGCTCCTGGGATGAAGGGGAGATAAAAAAAAAACACTAATGATTTTGTGATTTATGGCTGTAAATTGCTGCTTCGTGTGGTGTGGCTGCATCACTGGAATTACAGCGTCATATTAAATAACGGGTGAAATACGCGCAATGCACTTTATACGGTTTAGGCTGTTCTAAATCCCTTAGATATTTTTTTCATCTGCTGTAAATGAATAAATATTTCCAAATACAGAAGCATTTTATTAAATGAGGTACCGGGTGATCCTAAACTCATTGATGCCAGTGCAGCATCTTGGAGGGATTTTTCATTCACTCTCTCGCTCTCCGTTGTCCGACGCCATACAGCTGTGCTCAGAGTTAGGAGTTTCTACAGAAGACATCATATTCCAGATCTCAACATCAGCAGGTGGCAAGTCTGGGCTGATGAAGGCACATAATGTGTTCTTATTGCTGTATTGAGGGGGCATTGGGGGCAGATGAGAAATCTCTGATCTCCCCAAGCACCCGCATGGCGGTGCCCCCCACCTCTGTCAGCTATACTGCATTTGGTAACATTGTTACTGTAAAAATGCAAGTGAACATTTAAATGAGTGCAATCGAATACTAAAAACTGTAAACATACATATTTACTGAATGCTGTCATTTCTAATGCCATTATATACTAAAAACACACTCCTTAAATGAGAAACATTTGAGGCTAATACTAACACATTTGGTCAGTACAAAGCAAAATATACGCATCAAACATTTTTTTGGGGGGGGGGTCTTCATTCAATTACATGAAGCTTTTGTTACTTTAGTACAGATGTAAAGACAGTATGCTGTACTTGTATGTTATGTTCGTATTTATTTCCTACAACTCCTCAAGACCATTTGGCATGTCCAGTTTATTACTGTGGTCCAGTGGTCCCAGGCTAATAGTGGCCCAAATGATTCAGTTTCTAGATGTTGGTCCATGGTTTGGGATTCCACTATGCCAGTAGGGTCTGTCTACATTAGCATCACAAGCACTGAAGTGTATATAAGGGCTAAAGTGTATCATTAAGCAAGCTCTACAAAACCAAGTGGGTCTCAGAACCCTTCATGTAACAGGTGTAGACTGCAGAAAATCGGATACTCATACTTTAATTTAAATGGGCCCATTCTGTCAAATCAGGTTAAAGAATGCTTGATTTTGATTCCAGAATTTAGTTAACAGGAAAATGTAATTTTGACTCAACAGGTTTCTCAATAGGAGAAACCTAAAACAGTATACAATATATTCTCCCAGTTTCTCTCTCATTTTAGCTTGTGGCAGTTAGAAATGCTATGGCAAAACAACAATAGACCATTAAACGAGACAACTTTTGGAAATTTTCTGTACTGGAAATCCGTTACAGAGTCAAAGTGCCATTCTCAAGACAAATTATCAAAATAATCCTGCCCTTGTGCTTCTCTGGCCATAGCTATGGTTTAGGAGAAAAGGTAAAGAGAAGACAAAGTAGCAATAATTAGAAGAGGCTATTAATTGCTTGCCACAAATATACACTAGCTTGGAGAATGATCTGATATTGTCTGAACATATCATGAAAAGGCATTTAAAGTAATGGAGATATAAAAAGATTGGAGATTTAATTCATCTGACCGACACCGCAGTCATTACAGTGATTAATTGCGGCTTAAAAAGTTGCCAAATACACTCAAGTGTATAAATTGTCAACCGGGGAACATGAGTTCTCATAAAAACGACCTACATGTAAAAGCCTCTAGTGGTGATAGAAGGGTTAAAAGATTCTGATTTTGTATAACGACAGAAAAAAGATCATGAATGCAAAGCTTCCAGGTGAGGCTGTGCCTTAAAAATGAATTCACTCTTCTCTTCTGCGTTAGGATCCCAAAGCAGCAGCCTATGATGAATCCCACAAGTAAAAGAAAGGGTTAAACATACGGTAAATTAAGTACAGATATACTGTATGACACTAGAAATTTTGGGGATGGGTATATATTGTCTTTGCATATTGTGTGTGTGTGTGTGTATAGAGACTTGGCACGTTTGCCTACAAAGCTAATATTGTCCTACAAAGGTGCACTTTTATGTTTTCCTACTAATACCTTCAGAATATATGTAGTTTAGAAACGTATTGGAGCAACCGTAAATCAAACTATATTTATAATGCAGAAACGTGCATGCAATTGTTTCCAGAGAAACCTAATTTTATTCCAGCGACAAACAAAATCTGTTTAACCTTCCAAGCGTCAAAGCAATCCTCTGCTCACCATGTTGAAATTATTAGGATTATGGTATAAAGAGAAATCAAATATTGTTTGCGATGTCACTGGTAATGAGATTATATACACATGCACTCTCTCTCTCATACATACATATACATATATATATATAGTGCACTGTTTATATAAAAAATAAAAATGGAGCACTCTGAGGACATTAAAAAGTGATATTAATGCAAAAATGCAGATATTCTTTCAGTCCCACTTGAGGACTGCAATTTTGCATTAAAACCTGAAAGCATCACTTTTGGATGTCTTTAGAGAGTTCCATGTTTGTTGTCTGTAAACCTTTGGTATCCATGGTGCTATATATATATATATATATATATATATATATATATATATATATTTATATTATATATATACACACACACACACAGTACATAGCTGCGTCAGTAATATTTCAGAATTGAACAATTCTACTGAAACTGTTTTAATGCCTGTCTATGTATTTCTTTTTTCTTCTAATGCAGATTAAAAAGCCTGAATATTTTTCAGTCAGTATGTACCGTACATTCACAATGGATTATTGCAAACAGAAACAAATCATTAAATACAATCTGGAGAAACTAAATCAAAGGATTTGTGTGTGAGTTGTGTGTTGTGTGTGTGTGTGTGCGTGCGTGTGCGAGGTGCGTGCGTATCCGCATCTGCGAGCGATCTCCATATGGGGGCAGTAATGTGAAGGAGAATTCCAAGCGATGTCCTCCTTGTGCCTTAATTAACTTGTTCACATGGAACTCTCTCTCAAAACAATCAATGAAATTCTAAAGATATACAGCCATAAGCTAAAAGGAAATAACACAAAAGATTAAGGTTATTGCCTGTCAAACAAACCCCCCTTTAAAATGTTACCACAGGAGCGTATTTGCAAGACCACCCAGTGCCTGACAGCTTCTGAAAGCATGAAATATTTGTTCCAATTTACACCATGTTTAGCAGAAATCCTCGCTCGGCCCACGGACGTCTTGGGTTAAGAGGCTGGTTAGATGACAAAGGTCGGCTGGTGACTGCAATGGAAAACATGATTCCTATAGCATAGGAGGTGTCCGGCAGAAACACTGGCTTTCTGGACTGCAACTCCTATCAGGCAAAGTGATTAGAACATGCTTTGGAATTACATGTGAAAATATTATTACACTAGCAAGGGATGTAAAGGTCAAAATACAAAGAAAAAAAACCCCACAAAACTGTCAAAAACAGTATGTAGTCACTGATTATGGGGTTCTCGTCTGTGAAATGGGGGCCTCAAGTCCTGAATGCTGATATATTTAACATTTTTAAAAATGTATGGAATTATTATTACCAGTTTTACATATTTTACAAAGTTTCAAAACAATGGATATCATTTAATGTCTACAAAAACATTGCAGCAACAAATGTTTTCCGGTGATTGGACCAGAAAACACTGACAGTGACTGACGCATTAAAACATGTTTAAAAAGCTTGTGCTGCCAGACATAGCAAATACATAATAAATAAATAAAATACAATATTGCAATTCTACGAACATGCCCATACGTGACAACTGTCTTAAATAACAGGGTAAAATCTATTCTGGTGACTATTCCCTATTTAAAAGTAGTTTCTTTGATTGTTTAGGGGGATCCTGGAGTGATAAAAAACACATTTATCAATCTGTGAAAAATATATCCATCTACCTAATGTTTTTTTTTTTAAGTATGGATTAACATGAAGCAGAATTTCGGCTTGTGGCGGGTGTAAGAAACGTGGATCTGGTTTTGTAAGACAGGATATGAGGGCATTTACTGCCTCGCACTGGGAGCCGTAGACGGAGATTAAACTTTCACTGGAAAGTGGAAACTTTCAGATTGCGAGTGACACGTGCCCAGCGTTAACAAGCAGCTCTCATGTGCTCACCTGTGACTTGGCAGAAATCAAACAAAAATAAATGTTTTCAGTCAAAATGAAATATTCTGGCATCTTGTGTGAGCTCAGCTCGGAAAACATGATTTCCAAGGCATGGAGAGATGAAAGCACCTGCTCTTCGTGGCCCATTAAAAAAGTAAGTGTATTACAACATGCAGCGCTTGTTAGTTTTATTTGTGAAAGTGTTATCTTAGTTGGTTTCCTTGGATTTCAGCATAACATGTAATTGACTAGCCATTTAAAAGGAAAGGCAATCATCAAATTAAAAAAAAAAAAAAAAAAATGATGTCATAGAGCACGTGTCAAATGTTTCATTGCAGTTTTTATGGAACCAGCTCATGGTTTCTTTGCCAATCATGACTGCTAGTCTTGGGTTGCTGCTTGGATTCCTCAATCAAATGGCTAAAATGAAATATTTTTTCTTCTCTAACCACCTTAATTTATGTTATATTTATCAGCAACTACACACTTTCTGGTAAAATGCTGAAAAATCAAACCTCCAAATATAAACACACAGATATTGTATAAAGGAATAAAATAACATTATAGAGGGCCGAGTCATATGGGCTCTTTATCCTTCCAGCACCTGGAAAAAGGAATTACCTCCAAAATGTAGATATGTTCAAACTATCAATGAAACCTTTACCCCATAATGTTACACAAAGTGTAGCATATCAAATGGTTGCTCTTTTGGGGAAATGGACATGGGGGTCGCTAACTCTGAGATTATTAGTATCTTGATAAAAAGTTGTTACTTTGTGGTAGCAGGGTCATCACAGCACGCTGCTACAACGAGTACCCGACCACCTAAAGCCAATTATCCACTAGCTGGGGTCCCTAAAGTACCCAAACTTAACATAAGATAGAATTGGAACAATTCTTAAATGCGCAGAATGATCAGCAATCAGCAAGCGGAGACCAGATGCCTCTCTGTTAGCATTACAGAAACACAGAAGATAGAATCAGTCAGCCAAGCTAGTCTGCAGCTTCTCTGCTGCTGCATGAACTTGGACCCTAACCATGTTTTATGGTACTGCAGGAATTCTGAGAACAAAAAATATATAAAATGAATGTGGTAGAAATAACCCAATGTTTTAGGAGATTCTATGCTATCATCGGCACCAACCTGCTATATCTCAAAGTTCCCACTGGGAATGGCAGCCTTGTCCAACAGGTGGCCCTCTGAGGTTCTTAGATTATTCCAGGCCAGTGTTAAAATTTTCTAGACTGCAATAAATAGATGATGTAGGGTCTAGATGTCGAGTTTGTGAACATGTTGCCTGAGAAAATTGTGGACATTTCTACAATGAGTTTTCAGCAGCTACTAGACAACAGCTCCTGGCTTAACGCTGCCATAGATTATGGTTTTGTTTTTCTTTACCTGTCTTCACTGCTGTCTTATGTTCTACTGAAGTCGTTTGGTAGTCAACCGACCACCAATTCCACGTTGTTCTCCATGTCCGGCGTGGTCAGGAAAACCATTTACATATTACCGGGATAGTTCTAACCGGCAATGCTTAATGAAGACAGTTAGCAAGCACACTCCTATCATGCCAAGTCATATTGCTAATTTTTTTTGTGCAATTGTGGTGTGTTACCTACTTTTATTAAAAACGTGAGTTTTTATTATCATTTTCGGTTTTGGCTAAGTGAACCGTGAATGTTTTGGTCCAGAATTTTCATTTTGGTGCATCTCTAGAATAAATAGAACTATTTCATTTTTAATTATCCTGAATTTGTTGAAATCAGTGAGAGGAAAAGTAAAGGTTTTGTGTCATTTGCTTTATTTTAATCTGCATATTTTATTAAAGGCCGTATTTTCTCATAGTGAAAAATGAGTAATAATAGCGAAACAATGGAAACAAGATACTGAATTTAACTGGGCACAGGTGGAAAACCAAATGAAATTCCAACTTACGATGGAAAGGGAAGTTTCACGACTTTATTTATCTAATTTTAAAAAAACCAGAATTTGGGATAAATGCCTTCAAATAATGTTTCCTTCAAATCTTGACACCAGATGATCAACACTTTTTTTTTCTCTCTCTCATTAAAGTGAGCTTATTATCATCAGTTTTCCTGTACTTTTCTCATTCTTAAATAACGTTTCCATCTATTCCAGGCACTCGACGATCAGTAATTAGACCTACCTTTCTTTTAAAAATAAGTTAATTTTATTAGTACCTTCCACGTTTTCATCTCCAACCAGACTTGTTTGTTTTTGTTTTTTTTTTTTTTTTTTTTTTTTTCCAGTGAATTACAATACGTACTGTATCAGTAACTTTGGACTTTCTTTTCCTAAAATGTTGTATTGTATTTATCTAGATGTCAATTGTATTTTTAGTCATTTTTTCTTTCTTCTGTTTGTTTATTTCTCTTTCGTGTCCAATAAAAAAAAAAAAAAAAAAAAGAGTGCGGCCCGCGCACGTATACAATTTTGATGAAGTGGCCCACTGCAGAAAAAACTTGGACACCCCTGGTATATAGTGTATGCATTCTCTGAATGGGTTTATAAATTAAATAATCTCAATTAAATAAATTGAGTTCTAAACACTTCATTTTATAATGGGACAAACACTTTATTTTGTGCATCAATGGCACAAAGTCACATAAAAAGTCCTGGTGCTAGCCACGTGTAAGTATATCGCTCCAAAGATATTGTGTCGTATATATGGACATTATGTCAGGTAAAATAATAAATCATACGCAGTGTCCATACGGTCTCATATATCAGCTCTGATTTCAGGACGCTGACAGACCCCTGCACCATCAGCACAAGACGCCAAGGAAATCTTAATTAAGAACTCATTTGATTTAGTTGCAACTTGTGGTTCTGTTTTTGGAAATGTGGTGATCTTCTGAAGAGGAGATTTCTAACACCCGACAGACTGCCCAAAAGCAATGCAGCGAGGCGATGATCTGTTAATCGTTTCAGGTTACACCGTCAAAATAACCTCATAATCAGAAAACAACTATTAACCCCATAAGTGATGCGGGGGAGTGTAAAATTATACAGGTTCATAGCATGTGCTTTATTCAATCAGGTTCCTGTGCTAAAATGATCTCTTCTCAACTCACACAAAGGCCCCAACCAATCGAATAGTCAGCTCCCTAAAAGTAGTGGAGAGATAATGGGGAGGAACAATCATAAAGACCATGAGAACAGGGACACGAGACACCTTTCCCCATGGTATAGACAGAAGGCTAGTTTTTGAAATATATTAATTTAATATTGTAAATGCCATTATTACTGAAATGTAACATGGAGGATTTGGGAAATATGACAGATCCCCTTTTACTATCTGAACGTGTCACCTACTGTAAATGTCAGCAGCTTTTGGTTTTGAATGTAATAAAGTGGAGCTTTGTTTCCCTAGGTGACCGGCAACGCACGATTATTCTCCCCATTAAACTCTCTCCTGCTTTATGGTACTCCAGACACCAGGAAGAAGGGTCTAGCTCCATGGACAGAACATTTTCACTTACTAGTAGCTTTGATATATCCCAACTTGTTAAACAGTCTGAGGAACAGAAACCTAAATTAGGTAGTTTCTAGAAACAGATTTAATAAGACAAAACTAGACTGATTGTGTTTTATTTTTGCATAATAGAAAACAGAAGGCCCCCAACTACCCATCTTATAAGAAGCTTGACCGATGCGGTCACCCCAGCCTGTCTAGCCAGCAGTACAATATCATAGATATTTCCCAGTGCCATACAATATATTTTTTTAGGCTCCAGATTAAAATTAAATGGTGTCCTCCTTAAAAATACTGCAGTAACGCCTCACATGCATCCCCCACACATACCCATACTATGAATTTCCTGGCATGGGGCATACTTTCCACCAGTCGGCCCCAGCATTACATGGGTCTACCTAAACCCCATGTATATGTACGCATATCTATTACATTTTAAAGAATTCATCTTAACGTACACCAAAAGTACTCTAAGATGCACTTTTTTTAGTGAGGCTGCCTGGGACATTATATTCCTCCTTTAATATTTATTACATTGCATTTATAGAGTAGCAGCAGATTTTGTAGCGTTATAACGAAACAACATTCGCAGTCAGCAGTACCTTTCAATGCTGCGTCATATGTGTTAATGTATGTAAGTAGAGTCACTGGGTTCAGGGGGATCTTGAGAGCTTACAATTTAATGGTAAAGGGTTCGTTATCGTTAAGGATGGTAGCAAAAGCCATCTTTATGTTAAACACCATAACATTTGCAAGTAAGGCTGACCAAGCAGCAATCCATTAGAAACTGTAAATCCTGATATGAACCAGATGAGAAGCTCAGGGCTGCCGAGCAGACAGAAGAGATAATGAGAGATGTGCCCCAGCAGCAAGAGATGTCCACTCCAGGGTCAGGAATTTAACAAGAAACAGATCTCCTCTATAAAACCTCTTTTGATTGCCCTTTTCCTTGGTGTAAAGCAGAGCTCTTTCAACCTACCCTAAACTTGCAAACACAAATAAACACTTGAAATAAAACACAAAGTCACTAGGTGACCCCGGTAGACATGAAGGAGGCAGTGGAGCTCGCAGACTCCAGGCCCCGCAGGGGGTTACTTTCTATGCCTCATGGCTTTTAAGTCACCCCATTTGGCTCCAAGAAAATGCTGTCAGAGCTACTGGTAATAGTTCTTCTAAACACTCATCCAAAAGTATCACTGCTGCCCTGTGCAGAAGGCCTGGGTATACAGGCTATAGAAATAAATTACAAGCACCTCAAAGAGCGGTGATAAGGGAGGTGTTAACAAGGAATTTGGCATCGCTGGTAATTTCTTTGAGACAATGCCGTAAATTAAGTGGGAAATCCTAGCATCCGTTAGTGACAGCATGAAAGCCAAAGAGAGTCTGTTTTGTATCAGGGCGGACGTGTTCTAATAACCTCAGGTAGTATATGTGAATTAGAATGATCCATGATCCAGCTTATCACATCAATAAAAACACACAGGGTAATGAAAAGGCTCTCCTGCAAGAGCTCAGCTTTCTGGGAAGGGCAGATTTTACTACTTGCTGTTTATTATAAATTAGCCACTTATCAACTGTAGTGATTAAGTAAATTCCTGCTATCAGTTTTGTTTCTTGTTTAATGCCATCTGCCAAATTTATGTTATCTATACAGATGTGGAAAAACTGCTTGGTGGAAGCCTCTTCATATGGTTAAAGGGACTGAATATCATACAAATCTGTTGTGTTCTATATTCACAGCGGTATAGCGGTAAATAATCGGTATATTTAGCCAACATGACTCGGAGGAAAAGGGAAGAAAAAAATTGCTTTCGTTAGATCAATTTGTGACATGATCAACCAATACTATACAGAAATGAAATGTCTTGTACTGTTATAGCTCATCTTCAAACAGCACAGCTAAAGCATCTTTCTTTTGATCTATACATATGCCTGCATGGTAATACTGTTACTACCGCCATCAATACCACAGGTTACATGGCACCCACTCGAAAAACTTGCATTGTTAGCGATAAGTTATTAGCGCCTGAGGATTCTGTGAATGGATTCTGATTATCAGGTAGGCAAGGAATCGGAATACAAATATGAAATGAAGTGTTTACTCACTAAGCTAAGAGCCGGCAGTAGAGTTGACCATTTCAGCTATTATGAAAGGCCAGCCCCAGTTAGGTTCCCCTGTAAGAAAGCAAGATTGGTGATACCTAGCTTCCTATGTAGAGAAAACATGGAATGAGGACTATTAAATAAATGAAGTACAATAATGCTTATAGGATTTTCAGAGATGCCTATAGGCCTCGATTTCGACAACACTGCTTAAGTGCATAATGAAGCCTTAAAAACATGCAGTCTCTTTGGAACTCAATGGATGCACATACCCTATTCTCATCAGCATAGCACTAGGAAGTGTATACATTATATGGCTCTATTCTCTCTCTCTTCGTTGGGCAATATGGATAAAATCTTTGATATCCAAATCCCTTTCTTTTCCATCCCTAAAGCCTCACTTTGTTTTTTAGGCGCCCAGCATGTTTGCCGGGTATGAGTGTATCACAGTGTTCTACAGCCCTAAAAGGCACAGTAGCTGCCAATTAAAACAGGAGAAAATTGAATTGTAGATTAAATGATCAAAACAGACTCATCTTCCCCTAAACGTCAGAGTTAATTACATGAGCAGTACAACTATGTTAGAGTCCGAAAGTCATGTGGCAAAGCAAACAAACAAAGATCTGCATGGGATACAGGGCATAAAAACCCTGATGTGACTGTTCCTTTAATGTTCATCTAAAAGGCATTGTGAATAGAACCTTACATTTTATTTACAGAAGCTGCAGCAGATTCTGTAGCACTGTTACAATAGAGGAGACCGCAAATGAACAATAACGTTAAATGACAACATATATGACACGTTTAAGACGTACTGATAGAGGCGGAGAAGAGGGCCATGCTCGTGCGAGCTTAGTCAAGCATTAATTTGATTCTCGATGGGACTCTTGGGTTGTGTAATAGAGATGGCTTGGCTAGGACCCTGATCGCATGATAGGACAGCACAGGCAGAGATCATGCCAATTGCTAGGCTGGTGATTCAAGCCTTGATCTGTTTGTTTTTCTTTCTGTTTCAGGACCCTGTCAAACTTCACTGCAGGAGCTAAGACAGGGTCAGAAATCTGCTTCTGCAAACAAAACAAACTCTTCAGGGCTACACTGGAATAACTAATTGGGTGCTTTTCTCTGTTTTCCTTAAATTACTCCAGCTTGACGACTCAGGGACTCTACAACTAATCCCAGGGGAATTTCCATGAAACCTGATGTAAAATATACAAGTACAATTCTGTCTCATGTGCTTTTTTTCTATAGCTGTATATTTAAAAATAGAAGAAATCTCAAATGAATAGGTTAAGGCACATTAAAGTAATTTGAAATTCTGTTCTCTAAATTCAAAGAATTTTTTCTACCAAGACCAAACCATGTTGATTGTAGTCCTCCTTTTACACTGATCCCTACGGATTAACTGTTAATAAGGAATTTCAAAACATTTGAAGGATACGGCAATGAGATTATTGCTAATATTATAATAGCCTCGGTGACTTCTACTAGATTAAAAAGGTACATTTATTTTCCTGCAGATCTGTGCTTTTAAAGTTGTGACCAGTGGAAAGGTCAGTGGATAGAGCCATTGGTGTGACAGAGAGAGCAACAATTCCCAAACCAATTGGACATGGCTGCAATTCAATTAGCACTTGATCTAATAGTACCAAGTGTGGACACTGAGTTGAGTTATGGTTCCCAAGAGAGTATATTAAAACTGGCCAAGAATACCATGCAAAGACTAAGATCAAAACTTTTTTTAGGGATTGTCATAACCTATTTGCAGAGCATATGGTGCAATACAACGGATATTGGTTATTTACGCATCTTCTGGAATGACAGAAGATTCTGTAGCATTATTTTAACAGAAGTGATTGAAAATTAACAATATACAATACCGACTACAACACCAATGCTGGGGGGGTTTGAGACAGAAGAGAGACTGCTTCGCAAAGACTGCAAAAGAATGTCAAATCATGTCACTCTACTGATCTGAAATGAAAGCCTGGATTATATATATCTAACAGTTGAACAAAGACATTGCTAAAGTGCTAAAAAACAGTGGTGGATCTCTAAGGGGTTAAAGCAGTTGTGTTCGGTGCCTTGTGGGGTTTTACAGGCTCCCTGTGGTTTTTATCTCTGGGTCCAGCTACTGTCATATCACTGAGTAGGATGCGGGTTCTCCTTGTCCACCCTGCCCAGCCATTAACATTTAACTACAAAAGGGATCACTCATATCTACTACAATGGGTGTAAAAATGCAGCACTGCCTTTTTAACAAATAAAAATGAATGTAAGATACCTATTTTTAGTGGGAGGGTAAGCCAACTTAAACATCAGCAGGTCACCCCTCTGGTAGAAAATGATGTTCTGCGGTGGTTCTATCATTGAGGAGTAGCATTATTTTCTGACTTCGCAAACAGGAGAGCAAGAAATGAAAAAACCCAGAAAGGCTCTGATCTTAAGAAATCTGTCAAGACTTTAAGTTCGATGTGGCAGAGACTGCCTTTCCTAATGTACTCAGGGCTACTATACCACAATCATAATGTCAATGCCTACTGCACTTACTCTTTATTATAGTGTAAAGTGCTAAGTACATCTTTTAGGGCTCAATTAAAAAAATGTATATGTGTACTCCTACACATACACATCATCCCATAATTATTAATTCTGAGTCAATAAATCGAACTGTATTGCACATCCCAAAGACTAAATTATAATATATATATATATATATATAGCGGTAAGCATTGTGATTCCACAAAGACAACGGCCCTTTATTGCTACTGCCCCGTTTAGCAGTGTTTATTGAGCATAAAATACACTGTTGAAGCAATATATAAAAACAATCATTAAGTTAAATAGTTGCTAAGCCTTTGGGTATATAGTAAGTACTTGTAGGCACTGCTTGGACAGCAAACTTGTTCTAAGCAAACATCTTAAATAAATAATTGTCTCATACTACAACCTTTCAGGCAGACTGGTAGCAAGGTTAGCGTCCAGCCCTGTGAACCAGGTTATATAGTAGTATAAAGTACTTTGTTCTAAAACTAGAAGAGCCTTGGCTGATGGTATTAGGGTGACCTTGTGCTTGTCATGACTTGTTTGTGTTTTAATCTCTCAGGCCTAATAAAAGAACTGCAAAGTGCCACAATCCAGCCAAATAGCCCCCAAACAAACTATTTTTAAAGAGTCCTCCAATGGGACAGTTCAATTACCAGTTTATTACCCGAGATGGTGCTAAATATTTATACCTACTTCAAGGCACAATTGTAGTCTGTGAACTGTGTCTAATACCCCAGGCACATGGAGTGACCTCTCCCTGGGATTAGGGTAACCAGATGCCCCCTTTTCAGAGGAGAGTTCCTGGAATAGTCCCCTTAAACCCTCTGAAGTCTTAAACTACATTTATTTCAAAAGCATCTTTTTTTTTCTCTCTCTCTCTCTCAAATGCCATTGAAGGTGTTTAGTATGGCCAACAGCATTATAAAACCTTCACCAGCCAATTTATCTCCTTTAATAACACCCTTGGGAATTGGTGATATGATACAACTGGGTCTTATATCCAGAACCCAACAAGTTCATTCCGAAATTATACATGAATATATTTATTTTTCATTCCTGCTAAATACAGAGTGTGCTTTGCGATTCTCTACCTAAACCTTTAGCACTAGATATAAAAATTGCCCACAGTACCACTCTGTGGAATATGGTGGCGACATGGAAAACAACAACAACCCATTGACATTTTAGACACTCTTCGACCTTTGATCAGAAGAGGAGATATTGCATGGAATTTATTGAACTGCGTTTTATTATACTTTACAAAATCCATTTAACCCTGTGCAAACCACAGAGGGGCTAATATTGCACAATGTGTTCTATGATTTACATTTTAAATATATATACAAATGGAGTTATTTTCTTAATAGCTCATTTGCAGATGTGAGAACATATCAGCTTTTAGCGTTTGACCCTGAAAATAAGGTTGTAATAATAACTGCCTTTCCTTGTTGTTCTCGGTAAGACGAAAAGCTTTGGAAGTAGAGACCTGACAAAAATCGAAAAATAAAAATAGATTTGGTGTAGGATATATATATATATGTTTGTATATGTATATGTTTGTATATGTATATGTTTGTATATGTATATGGGGATTTTATCAGCTGTATTTCAGCCACTGTTAGGTCTGATGTTTAGTGGAATATGTATCACTAAGCTCAACAGCTAAGAGGATTTGTGTTCCTCTCCATGAGCAATTTAAAGTCATGATATACAAACATCCGTAATACGGCCATAATAGCTCTCTCTCTTTATTTGAACACTGGAGAGGGTTAGCCTAATGAGTATTTCGCTTAACCTCCTGATTTCTGAGGCATAATGAATTTTGCGGTCATTATGTCACCCATTGTTTTTGTAGAGTCCATCCCTGATAAAAAGTGATGATAAGATCAGCCATAACTGTGTCAGAGTGAATTTTTTATGGAGGAAACTCCACAGACCTACACGGAGGTCACCGATGAGATCAAATGCCCATTTTACTGATGTTTGCCTAACTCGACCTTTACTTACAGGTCTAAGGCTAAGTAAAATGAAGCCTTTACCTAAATGGCAATGGAATGGGATAATTATTAATCTAGTGACAGCCAGAACCCCCAGAACATACAACGTATTAACCAAATAAATAGCATGTACGTTCCTCCGGCAGCAGTGCTTTCAGTGAGATCCTGTGAAAAGTGTGTTCAGCAATCAAAAAGTCAATTTAACTAAATATAAACATCGACCCAAACACCCTGACCGCCTGGCACATTATATCTTGTCCCCAGCCATACTTTTATCCGCTAAACAATATATAGTCCTCACGCAAAATCTTACTTTTTACCCATTTCTTAAAAATACTGGCACAACATCACCAAATCTGTTCAAAAACTTGTGAAGAAATATAGTTTCTCTGCGGTGGTGAAGCGAATTAGGCATTAGAAGTAAACTAACGGGACGGACAAGTGCTGATTCTATTTCCGTGGGAATTAAAAAGGGAGCACTGGAAGTTATAAGGAGTTATAAGGTTATCTGTACAGACACAGTCAGGAATAGTGTGCGCGTGTGTGTGTTTTGCAACAAATGTACAAAACTCATATTTAAATTGTGGTCTCTGTGTATTCTGATGTCTTTGCTTCCTAGTGAAGTAGTGGTGGCATCGAGGTGAAGCATTATCACGATGGTTCCTTGTGCTGCTGGAGTTTCAGTGGCCATAAAGAGCACATGAGGCTCTAGAGACATGTAATTTCCACCCGACGGCCCGATGACAAGCAGAAATCTATGTTAATTATCATTACGGTATTACAGCACAACATAATGTAGCGTTATAGCTGTAGATGAAGACATCAGAGGGGGGGGGGCACCCATGGTACGGAAGAATATCCTTAAAATTCACAGACCACATTCCGGGAGTCAAAGACCTAAATCTTTACCAAAGAGAGGCAAATAGAAATGAAGTAAGCATTAACAGTCAGCATTATATGTAATGAATCACAAAGATATCTTCTGCCCATTACAAGTCTAGGAGTAATTGGGGTTTTACCAGCATAGTTTCGTGAAAATGCTAGGATGCCCAAAAATGTTTGGAAAATAATAGACTGATTCACAGGGACGTTAAGCAGTATTTAAACCATATATATTCATGCTCCTGGCAATTTTACTTAAGAAAGCTAATCAGCCCATAAGAATAAATGGCATTCTAAAAACATCCAGAACGTGAAAAGGGATATGGAAAACTCTTATGATGAAAAACCTCCTTCTGAAATAGAGAACCTGGTTTTAAAAGGCAGTACAGATTCATCTTAACCTCAAGAAAGCCCAAAATTGCACTGTAAATACTTAGGGGTTCCAGTAAAATAAAGAGGCTTAAGGGTGAACATTGACAGTAACCAAAACAATTTATAGTAAACCACTACAAAGACATTCGAAAATTAGACCCCGTCCAAAACTTTGCAGCAGTGCGTGGCAGCAGATCAGCCGGAGCGATTAACTCCTCGCCGCGCGGTGACATTCTCAGGAGTTCTGCTTGATTTCGGGTGGTGACATATCCTAATTCTTCCATGATCAAAACAAAGTGCGGATTCTAGAAGAAATCATCGCACGCCACTAACTCCCCAAGTAAGAACATTACTCACGAGACAAAAACTAAGAATTTATGTTACGGCGGAATAAAAGCTTAAAGAATAACCTGTGTAACGGTAACACTTTTCCAAGTAACCATGCAGACAATTTGTTGTCTTTGCATCGCAGAAGTAGCCGAATCATCGTTAGGATGGCCAGAAAAATGTGCGTACAGCCAAAGCAATGGGCTTCAAACGCTGGTAAATTTACCATTTATTTCCAAACCAGAGCTTGTATATCCCAGACAAGGAATTTAGTGCATCTTTGCCTGAAAACAGTAGTTGAATGAGTTTTTCATTGAGGTGCTTCAACTGGGATATCTTAAAACTTTGGCCTGTTTGCTACTCTCGGTAAGTCCAAGATTAAGCAGACCTGCCCCAATTTGAAATCTGACTACACATTCATACGGGAACATAACAATATAGCAAGTGCTTAACACAACATACTGTCTATGAGCAGGAGAAGTCCTTTATATAAATCTCCACAAGGGTAATCATTTTATTACAACATTATATTTGGCACCCAACCCCACTAAGGCTAGAACGACCATTGGCGAATTTTAGCTAAATCCACTTACATGGGATTGTTTTTATATACAGACTCCGATGCCATCGCCATTCTCTCTCGCTGTTTGTTCTTGTTCAGGTCACTCTGAACTATTTAATAATGGTCTCGGCCAGAGATTTAACTGCCGCAGCTGAGCTCAGACAATCGGGATGATGATCTTTTTATGAAGGAACTGTCCTGGAAGACTCCTCTGTTATTAAATTGTTCTAGGTCCCGTTGACTTTTAAAGATACAATCTAAGTTACAAATTGCAAAGATGACCTAATAAAGCTATCAGGACTGGAATTCCGTTCCCATTGTGATGTGCCCACCAACACAGTTTCGAACATTTCGTCTTACCTATCTCATATGGAAATGTTTTAAAACTTGCCAGACGACTGTTAAACTGATTTTAGTAAAACAAATCATATCATGGTTTATTTTTTCATGTTTGGGTATTTATATCATTCGCCGTACTGGATTTCCTTTTCCCTAAAATAAGTATTAACTATTCGAGTGCCACAGAGGAAATGCCAGTTGTCCCACTGGGAATTAAAGAGCAAAAATAGATTTTTTTAAAAGTGATTAGGGAAAAAAAGTCTTGAGACAGAAGTTTTTACCCTCGAAGCGAAACAGTATTCACCAAAAGTGATGCAAAAAAAAACCTGGGTCTTCTTAGTATAAAAGAGTGATTGTTAATGCGTGAATATTTTTAACTGATAAAAGAAGTGGAGTAGAGCGTTAGCTTTCATCTCATACATTGGAAGTGTAGGGGTGCCCAAAAAATGGTGAATTTCACAGAAAATGTTCATTGCTGAATATTTCTGCTGGGCTGGATTTAATATCGTAGCTTTGTGTCTGAAGAACTTTAACGCAGAGGTCAATCCATAGGTTGTGATATACACAATGTTTCCTATCGGAGATATTGAACAGAAATGATGCCGGTGTTAAAAACTAGCAAGATCTCTTAGCTGAAGTCCAAAACCATTTATTCTGTAATTATAGAGTAAAATAAACAATTATTTAGAAATGTTTCAAGCGATTGTTACTGTTCAACCATTTTGCACAACGTGCTGAGGTTAAGTGTAAATAAAAAAAAAAAACAAATGTTCTGGCTTTCTACTTTCCATGAACAGCATTTAGCTAAGATAAGTGGAAGAACCTCCCAGCAGAAGTGGTAGAGGTTAGCACAATAAACACATTTAAAAAGGCACAGAATAGGCATATGGCTCCCGTAAGACAAGACCAAGGAACAATTAAGATTTAGGTCTTCAGAGGTGAAAAAATGGGGAGACTAGATGGGCTGAATCAAATTCTCTGCTTCTCTAGCTGACTATTTGTATTTCTTGGGATAAAGTTTGGAAGGCTACATAGATACACTGCCAAGCAATTAGTACAAAGTAGAGTTGGTACCTTTATTTGCTGATTTATAGCAATAACACTAGCAGCAATATCAAATCAAGCATATATCGGGAGCAAAATCTTGAATGAATTTACATTAACGCCATTATGTTTGGCATAGAAACCTAATCCTCTGAAACAAAGAGAAAAGAGGCTGACTGGTTAGTCTTTTGTAATGCTTTTGAACATAAGAAAATAATCCTAGGTTTTCATTTTTAAATTAGTTATTGTTTTTCAATTTAAGAACGTTGCTGTTAAAATTTACAAGATGTTTTTTTAATTATTTATTTGTTTAATTGAGTTCAGTAATTACACTTTAGCTGACAGATTTCACGGACCTCACACAGCTTTCAAAGAGTATTCTGAAACTTATTATGTTTCAGTGGTCAGAGGAACTCAGTCAATGAATTGCCATTTAATAACACGCTTGCTTTGATGGCTTTTCTGCAACTCACTGTCACACAGCACCATAAATTTGCTAAAACCTCTGAAGTTTCCATACTTACCCTCTGACATGGGAAAAACTGGCAGAAGTCTAATCCTCTGCCAATAAACCAATCAAACTAACTGACTGACTAACTGACTGACTGACTGACAATCCACCCCCAATACTCTGCTTTTTGGCTGCATGCACCCAACCAGAAAGAGTTTCATTTGTTCCGCTAAGGGCACAGAGAACGACTCCAAGAAAATCACTTTGTAAAACATGGGCATCACTGAATGATTTGCTTAGTGAGATGTTGCTACTGTGTTTTACTATTAACTTCTCCGTCATGTTAAACTCATCAACTGGGGACAGGACTAGCAGGGATGATAATACAGGGGCATGAATCTCAAAATACACCATATGACTAAAACTATATAGACAGACCTCCCAATTATTGAGTTTAAGTGCTTCAGCCGCACCCATTGCAAGCAGGTGTATTACATCTGTCACTTACTTTCGGGACTAAATTAACAATCTGTTTCATATAAACTTTATACACTTTTACAGGATACATAAAAGCGAGTGGTAACATAATCCTGTAACATAAGGGAAGAAACTGTTTCGAGTTGATGATGCCGATCCAGATCAGGATCCTAGAGGAGGTGGAGGAGGTACAAGCTATTGAGTCTGAAGACTTGGAATCTCCACTTGCTATAACAAAACCATGAGGGCTGAGGGTGGCTACGACAGTATCATTTTTAGCCCAAAATAATAGTGACCAACCACAAGAAGACGGGGTGACTTTGGAGCAAGAGGACAAAGATTACAGACCATCACCTCTAGAACAGCTTCACTTATTAATTATGTCCATCAAGAAGTGCAGGTCATGTTAGAGCCTGCCGTTGGCATCACACAACCGAGTGGAGGACCAGTGGGAGACACTTATTATATTACTTTTATGTCCCACAAGGAGCTTGAGATTGCCGATTGTTTCTTGGAGGCAGATAGCAAACAAAAAGGAGAAACAGCATAAACACAACATCCCTCCAATATTTGGATTAGGTGTCTGGAGACGACAGTGAAAAGGCCAAGAGAGGCTTTTTGTTTTTTAAAGAAAATTTGTGAGCCTCGTGTGAACTGGCGTTTGGAATCGTCCTCCCGGCTTTATAACACCTAGTATCAAGAAAGAACAAAACGTCTTCTGATAAAGGTGGCATCCTATCCCGCCTAAAAACGTTGAGCCATTGAGGACATACTTTGGCACAAGACAAAGACATAACATAGAAGCTGCTATTTTTGTGTTTGTTTTTTATGTTAAATACCACATTTTTTCTTTATTTTTATTGTTTTAAGAAGGTGGTAGTAAGTTGAGTCTTCAGTCCTATATGAGTTCTACTCCACTTACTTTGTTAATGCAGACTATTATATTAGTAGCTATTATACTTGCATGGCAAGCAAAATCGTTTTGTTGCGTTCATTTTCCGCAATGAGCTTCATTTCCTAGCCATGCGGCTTGGATAAAATTTGGGAACATTTTTTTATTCAACAACAACATTCGGGTGGCGTTCCCAAAGAGGGAGGTCCCCGACACTTTATGGACTTGCCTTTCACCTACATCAACACCATCTCAAGGTTAAGGAAGAGATCCAAACACAGTTTTGCACTGCAGGACCACCAGCAACAGCATCACAGCACGAATGGATACACACATCCAACAGCCTGCTATGGGAGTCAATGTATACACAAATTCATTGATCCCTCATATTAAAGAAGGTGATATGGGAGCAGGGGCAGTACCAGCAGCACTACCAAGGGACGGTGCCTGGGGGGGCAGGCAGGCACTGGCACATGATAAGCAAATTCTGTCCGGCTCCAAGGTGCTGTCTAGTATTATAGAAATGTATATTAAAAAAGGTTCTCTAGAGTAAGGATGATAAAAAGAGGAGCGGCAGCAGCAGTGGTAAGGCACTGGTCATGCATTGGCACATACATGCAGCCCCAATGGAGTAGGATAACATTTTCCCAATAATATAGAAATTAAAAACAAAAATCATCCATCAGAGTAGGAGTAGGAGACAGAACAGCAGCACCTGAACCTCACTCACTTGGAATATTGAGTGCTGGTTACCCTAATTTGGGAGGACTGACTTTCAAGAAGGGCCAACTTGCCCTTAACCCTCCTGAGGGTCGTTGAGGGGTGGCCAGCATTTAGAGGTTTGGCTAGTAGCGTAAATGGACAACTGGATGGTTCTTAAAATACTCAGAAACATGTTTTAAATGCTAAAGAGTTTAAACATGATACAATGTAATTGGTGCTATGAATTAACTAAAGGAAATAATAAACAAGTCAATCAATTAAAATAAACTATGAATACAATCTGTAGAGAGTAAATCACTAAATGTGTAACTATGTCAATTTGGATTAAAATCAGTACATCAATTAGCTAAATTGCAATGAATGAAATAATTCATCAATGAACAAATGAATAGATTTGGGATAGCGGTGAAGTCCGTCCTACAGGTTTGGATGCCTCACTTCATCAGCGGTATAGTGGGAAGAGTGTCCGATAAAGATTTTATCCATTTTCATTAGTTTAGTTTGGTTTAGTTTGGTTTACTGTTTTTTCTCTAACAGTATTAATTATACAGCTAAACAAATGTAACATCAATAAAATGTTTATCCCAATACATTGTATATCAGAAACAGTTTACAGAGGTAAGAATTATTGCAAGTACAGTTAGAAATCTGCTTAGACACACATTTCATTTATGGTGATTCATTTGCAATTAATTAGCACCTCTCTAGTTGTATTCTATTATGGGTATATGGATATCTAATATCCGATTAGCTTGCAAAACGTAAAAAAAGGACCTACTTACGTTCATTTTCTACTTTTCTCCTTTGTACTGTTTTTAGTTCTGAAATGTATAGGATGTGTGTAAGTTTGTTTGGGGGGGAAGGTGGGCAAGTTAAGAATACAGGGTTCTAGATTCACTTCCGCCACTTCTTATAAAAAGAATAAAGAAGAAAGTTCTTATTTTAAAACATATATTTCTATATATATTTCTGGCACAGAGGAAGACTTGATTTAAAGTGGACGGTCAACAGCAGTGTTTCAACATCCCATAGACTAAATGTTCTGAAACAGAAGTGGAGAGACCCATGTGGTCTGACACCATATACTTGTTGAGGTTATAATGCTTTTTCACAGAGCTGTAACTTTGGAAGATGAAAAGCGCCCCAGAAATCAGAGTGGAGAAGGACCAAGGGCACTTACTGTTATAAGCCAAGTGCGGCTACCTCCCTGTCCCACCCAAGTAACAGCCCTGCGCTTTGCAATGGAGTGAAACACATCGTCATAACAATGGTCTAAATATATATATAAAGCTCACTCCACATATTCCCGACAGCTAATGTTATGTTAAGAACTAAAACTTCAAAAGGAAGTCAGACTAAAAGCAAAGACCGTTCAGTCATAGAAAACCTGGTCAGTAATCGCTCCACAGTGTGTAAAAATGAGGAGGGGAAAGCCACCCACGCACCACGCATTTAACACGGCAACATGAGGTCAGCAAAGAATTAATATGAAGTGATCGCTGTTCTGCGTGTTAAATATGTAGCTTTTCAGCAATAGCTTAAAGAACAATCTTTCAGCTATGGCCTCATGCACACCAAAAATGCGTTGCAAATTCATTTAAGGTGTGATTTTCCATGGTATCCGAGGCATATATGCCCTGCAGAGGGTAAGACCTGTGGACAAAGCGGTTGTGTCTAAACTCACTCTTTTTTTTTTTGGTGTCGCTAGGATCATCTACCAACACCTGCCATCAAAAACATTTGAGAGAAACCCTTGGGTGAAAACCGAGTTTCCAAGAACAAACACAAAATTCTAAGTCTAGCTGTTCAGAAAGCAAAGTGCAAGGAGCCCCAAGTCCTGCCTTGGGAACCGACCCCATACTTTCTATATGAGTGACCTCAATATGAAATGGAGCGCTGTGATAAATATAAATGTTACTACAAAGGCCAACACACTTGGAAATGTCGTCACTTTAAGGTGAGTGGAATGAATACAGAAAACTAATCTCCGCTATGTGGTCAGCTGGGGTCACCGAGAAAGCTGCTCGATGCTCAAAATACTGATGTCCCTGTGGCTGAGGATAAGCTATTCTAGTCCCCAATGACTCCCACCAATCATAGCCATTAATTTACAATTAATGACTAACTACCAAATTGCTCCTCTCTAGGCTTACAGAACTGCATAAACTACAGCATTGCTACAGGACTTTCTCTTTAATATACAAAATCATATCTCTATTTGCTGGCTTGTGCCTCACACATAAGCAATTACTTTCCCCCAGTATGTATAATACGCTGGGGTTCAGAGAATGCTAAGTCTAGTTAATGGATGTGTGTCCTACGGAGGCTAATCTCAGCCAGTGGAGAGCAGTGGGTCCAATACATACTGCTGCTAGCGCATAATATTTTACATAAAGTAATTAAAAAACATCTTCCCTGGGTTCAAAACCAGCATAGTTCCAAATTATACCTGTCTAGCACCAAAACTCAACAACCACCCACAGAAAAAACCTTGCCATAACGGATATAGGACAACAGTACGCCTATTCCATACGCAGTATGGGAATTTAGGGGAATAGGGAGAGACCAAAGACTGATTAAGGTCTGAGCCTTTACCCCAAGAGCAATGGACAGCATAGATGGGCCGAACGCTTCTTAACTGCCTCCAAATTCTATGTTTCTCTGAGAAGGTCTTGCTGTAAGGAGAGAATGATAACCTTTTTGGTGAACAGTGTAAGATAAAACCTGACTATTCACTCAAACCATTCTTGATCAAACTTTTTCCAACTCTATGAAGTCTTTTATTTTTTTGAAATTGAAGGTGTCCTTTGGGGCCTAAAAATCCCTTTTGGGGGGGGGGGGCATTTCACTTAAGATTTCTTCCATACGATAGGTGCTTAAATAAATACAACTTTTGTTCAGCAATACCCCCAAGTACAGTAATACAAAATGTGTTAATGCTGTGGGGGTCAATCTCTCCCTTAAATACAACACAGATTTGTTTGCTTTTTTTTAAAAAATCTTTTATGCAGCGGGGGGGGGATCTCCACATCGTTACAAAATCCTCAGTGTGTTCTATTACATTCTAGTGATCTTCGTGACCATATTTTGTAGGACATAATTGTACGTCCTAAGGTTATGATTTACAAATACAGAAGCTACAGAGATCATCTGATGTCCCCACTTTTCTGGGACGGCTGCACATTTTTTTTAAAGAACATATATCAACCTTTTCTTAATGTTTTCATGAGTGTTTTAAAGAAGAGACCCTGCTTTCCACTACTCATTACAGAGTGCGTGTTCTGCAAATCTGAAGAGCTACTGGCCTAGGAAATATTACTCTATATTGCAATGTCTATAAATATGCTTGTGTTCTGTATTCCAGCTCATGCATTCAAAGAAAATGAACCAATATAAACCATATTTTAACATAATTACAATAGTAAATCTCTTTCTCTATATATATATAGATATATACACTATAACTATTATACACATATACATACTATCTATCTATATAATTATATATATATATATATACACATACACACTCATATACTGTCCTGGCAACTGGCGTAATCCTTTTCAAATTGCTCATATTAAGATTAAAGATCACTTTGCTTCTAAATTCCCACAACTGGCCGGGTATGGTAAAGAAATCAGGCCGCTGCTTTTATATGTAACATCTTTAACATTTGCTCTGTTTTCTGTGCTTGTGATTAAATGTAACATTTTGAAATCCCAAAGTTCTGAGAAAAGCATAAATCCTCATCTTGCAGCTGCTGTTTGACTCCAGAAACACATGCATTTTCTTTTCAACCATCTACCATCAAATACTCCCAGAGGACCCAGACTGGAGAACACCTGCATCTCTTCATTTTCCTCCAATAAGGGATTTTAAACTTTTCAAAATTACAAAAATAGATGTTATATTCAGCTGCATGTTCACTTTGCCCTTAATTCCCGTGAAGAAAAATGCTAGGAGCATGAAATCATTCGGGCAAGCTCTGTCATCGCAAGGATAAGAATTTTTTTTTGCACCAGGAGCCCGGTGGGAATACGACAGAAAACTGGCAACAATTACAAATATAGTATGCAGTCAGTTCCACAGAGACCCAAGAGGAAATGTAACAAGATAGATAGCTATCATTTTTACACATAACACAAAAGCGAATGAGCAGTAATTGAGGTGGTCAGTGGTTCAAAACGCCGAGTATCCTAGGGATTTTGGTTCAAATGGGAACCCAGGTGGAAGAAGGAGACGGTGAGCTTGAGTGCCATCTACTGCAGTTCACTTTAGGAAAACAGATTCTCTCAATGAAAGGTTAAAAAAGTAGAAAAAAAATGTTCCTCGAATGTTTCAAATGTAAAATGTGGTTACTGATGAAACCCATTCTTGATCAGCCTACTAATCAGTGATCAGTAACTAATCATATAGAGGATTAACAATTTCAGCTCACAGGATGATACCAACATCTGAAAAATGTGTAATTAAGCATAAGTGAAAAGATACATAAATGAGTACAAAAGGCTAGAATAAAAATGGTTATTGTTACACAGAAGGAACTTGTGTTTTGGTCCCAGGGGGTGGAACACAGGATCACATACCAGCAGTTATAGTTTTCATGCCAAAGCACAAAAAATGCAATGTTTTAGAAGCTGCAAATCCTAGTCCATCACCCAACCATATGCATTTAAACATAAACCTGGTTCCTGTAATTGTGGAGGCCATGGCATCACAATGTGCTCTGCCTACATTCTGTCAATAGGACCGGTTTATATCAACTCACGTTACACGGGTTTTACACTCACCAGAGCTGTGGCAGTAGTCCATCTGCTCAGGAACCTGGACTGTAAAGGCTAATAGATCAGGAGCAAGCAGGGAGTCTGGCTTTCTGCTCTCTTTCAGCCACTTGGTCCGATGGAGATCTCGAGTGTCAGAAGGACCCTGAATCAAAGGCATCAGTTTCTCTTTGCCTCCTTCACCTTAGAGAAAATAAATCAATATGCATATCAAGGATAATTCATTTGTAGCCCAAAGACCACGAATCTGTTATTTCTCCGTTATGCCTTTATAACCCCAACTTGATTGTAAATGTTGGTGTTCGCGTTACAATTAACTAATGAAATGATGAAATGATGATGAACAAGGTAGCACCACTGCAAGAATATTATTTAACCTTATAAATAGTGCTGTGAAAAAGAATTTGCCCCTTCTTGATTTCTTTCTTTTGTTTCAGATCATCAATCTAATTTTATTATAAGTAAAAGATAATCCAAGCAAACAGAAAATGCAGCTTTTAAATGATAATTTAATTTATTGAAGTTAAACGTTTCATCAAAACCCATGTTAAAAAGTAATTGCCCACCTTAACATAACAACCGTTTGAGGTGCCCTTGGCGGTAACAACATCAATTTGTTTCTTTCGAGCGATTCAAAGGTGGACTTGTTTGTATGCTTTGGATCATTGTCCTGCTCTATAACCCAACTGCGCTTAAACTTAAGGTCAAGAACTGATGCGCAACTTTCCCATGGATGCCACCTTAAACAAAGCAAGCGAGGTCTGCAGTTCTTTACATGTTAGTGTGGGTTCTTTTGTGACCTTCTGAATGAACTTGATGTGTTCCTGGAGGAATTGTGGTAGGCCGGGCACTCCTGGAAAGGGTCACCGCTGTTCCAAGTTCTTTTTTGATTTGTAGATAATGGCTCTCATCATGGTTCGCTGGAGTCCCAGAGCCTCAGAAATGGCTGTGTAACACTTTCCAGACTGATAGATGCCAATGATTGTTTCTCATCTGTTCTTGAATTTCTTTAGATCATGTGCTGCTTTTTGAGACCTTTTAGCCTATTTCACTGTTTCTATTTAATTGATGTTTAGGTTCGCCAGGAGTGGCAGTAAACATGCCTGGCTGTGTCTAGTAAAATTAAACCCAGTTATCAATGAAATGTAGTTAATTGGATGATTTAGTAACTAAGGGGGCAATTACTTTTTCACATAGGGCCAGATAGGATTGGATTGTTTAATTCTAAACATGAAATCATAAAATAAACACTTTGTCTTATATTAAAATTAGTTTGATGATCTGAAACATTTAAGTGTGACAAACATAGAAGAAATCAAGAAATCAATCCTCTAGACTGTAAGCTCGTTTGAGCAGGGCCCTCCTTACGTGTTGTCTCTGTTAGTTAATGTATGTTACATACTACTTGTTACGTCCTGTCTACCCATTGTACAGTGCTACGGAATTTGATGGTGCTATATAAAACAATAAACAAATAAGGGGCTAATATTTTTGCACAGCACTGCAGTATAATGCATACAATGAATAATTTATATTTAGTATAAGTGGCTTTCATTATTTAAACATGAGACCATATTGTCTGTGAAGAAGGCTACATCTACTATCCTCTGGCTTTACTATTGCTGTTACTATTACTATTTACTATTATACTGATTCTGCTCATCTGACTATATGCCAACAGTACTTTATCATTATGTATTTATTCTATACTTGTGCATCAGTCATCTCACTTTACACTTTTACTATTTTTTTTTTTTTTTACTTAACAAACCCAATACGATGCAGACATGTTAATAATTTATTATGATTCAGTGACTCGCTCATGCAAAGGCTATGTAAAAACTTTATATGTGGTCCATTTGCCCTAGGAATGCAAAGCAAACCACTGTGACATTAGTCAAACATCCGCAGCAGCCACCAAGCAAGACTCCCAACTTCATTTAGTTTTATGGAGTAAGCGGTAGGAATCTTGATGACATTTTATCAGTGAGCTGAAAGTAAAGTCAGTGCCGCTACTTAAGTAGTAAAACAAACATTTATTAAAGCTATTTCTTCCTGATGACTATTTTAAAAACTCCATCCTGCCCTGCACTATTCCCATACAATCAGCACAGATTACTATCAAACCTACCAGTTAGCACTAAACATATTTCTGCAAAAACTGCAAGTAAGGCGGGTTTTCTGCAGAGGATACGAAATATGGATTTGTTCATTAAACAGATCCCCTGAACATGTAAATGATTCCTTGAGACTAAATCAACCTGTGATTTAATTTCATGCTGAATTAAAAGGGGAAATCAACTCTGGATTTTACAACAGTCATAAAAACTTTGGATTTGTCATGCTCGTCCCTGATAACATCCCTGGCTCTATTGTGTGCACAAGTTGGAAATCAGTTATGGTCTTTATCGTGCTGGCATGTTTCCAATCTCCTTTATTACCAATGAAAATAAATAAGGAATCAGCTAATTATATTTTTTTCTGAGGGGGGCATTAATTTATTAATATAATGTACATTTAGCAGTTCGATGATATATACAATGTGAAAAAAAAAACAATACACAACTTACTTGGTAAGGTAAATGAAGCCTGGGAACTTCTGTATTTTTAAAATATATACACAATATAAATATATACATAAAACACAAAACATATATTCTGATGCCACTTCAATTATCAAAATTCATAAGTTTTTTTTCATAACACATAGTCCACTAAGGTCATAATGTATTACCCTGGCATCATAAAATGAAATACAAAATAAAATCTCTGATTCATAGGAACAATGAATAAATTCTTGTTTCAGTAACTCTCCTTGTAAAAAGTAAGGCCAATTCTCCTATACAGGCAATAAACTTTTACATGGTCCAGCTGCACATACCTGGGGCTTTGGCACAAATTTTTATTGATCCCACGGTCCCGGAGACACATTTGACCAATGATGTGCTGCAGAATTTCAGCTCGACGTTCTGGATAGAACCCTCAAGAGTTGGCAGGGGATTCTTAGATTTTACACCTAATAAAAGAAAACTGCAAATGTACTAGCCTGCTGAATTGTAATATACTTTTGTATTCATTCATTCGGACACTAGTAAAAAAAAAAAAAATCATTTCACATTTTTTTAATCTTAAATTAGCAACATCACATATATCTGATTCATGTTCTCACAGTATTAAGTCTTAAATGTCTTTAGAACAAAAGTATTTTGAAAATCTGTGACACACAGGTGTGCTTTATTTCAGTGGGAAAAGGCTTCCATATTCTTTTAACTGGCATTATCAGGAATTATTCAATTACACCCAATATAATCGTATTAACCTCCCCATATGTTACTTACATATCTCAATATTTGCACTTTAAGTTCTCTGCGATCCGTGGCATTGCTCTAACACAGAATGGAAGGCATGCACTGCCTTTTGGTTTTTTAATAATACTCAACACAGGGACTGGCAGACGTTTTGGGGGAAGAGACTCTTTAATTATCCATTGATGGTATGTAACAGGCAACATATTGGCACGGGGGCTTACTAGCTTGCATCTGTACTCTTCTGTAGTGACTGCCCTTTTTACTAATCTAACTCTGGCATATATATATATATATATATATATATATATATATATACTTATAATTATATATATATACACACACACATACATACACACATATATATACACAACAGATCCGAGTAACTACACTACAATACTTTAATCTTGCCATGGTAGGTGTCTGTATCTACGTATGGCTTTTCTCGCCATCGCGTATTGATGTCTATAGAAAAATACTTTGAGTAAATAAAAAAAACTATGCTGTCTCCTGAATTAGCTTCTTAACCAGCCTTTGGTGCTTGGCTAATTCCCAGACACAGATCCCAGATTACAAAACAAGTCCTAAAAATCAACACTTAAGAATGACACAAATCAAGATATATTTCAACTTTACCTTGTTTTAATAAGCCCCACTAATAGCATTTCATGCTCCAACGCAAAACTTGCGTTACAGTGGTCGACCTGGCTTGCTAAATTCAATCTTTAGCAAAAAAAATCTACTGTCCCCAGCTGTGAATGGACCAGCGTCTGTGTAAACCAATCATTTCACCAGCAGCTTTATACTTCTTTAAAACCTCACATAAAAAGCACCTGCTTAAAGTGAGTAATGGAGTTTTATATTTATCGCACTTAGGAAGAGCGTATGTAACCTATTCCGCCTTCCTCCCCAGTGGAATATATTTCATCTTATATTGCACAGCACATTACAGACACACATAAAGACCCTCTGATCAGCAATTTGGACACTAGACAGCAACCTGCATGAGTGCCTCCTCCTCCCACCTTCAACACAACATTCAAATTAAAAACAGTACAGGCGAGGTGATCTCATCTTCAAGGGAAATAAGACACAATTTTTATATTAATATATATATATATATATATATATATATATATATATATATATATAACAAGTACACTCGCACCATCGCAACAGATTCTTGGGACTACTGATAGCAAATGCAGTTTTATGAGAAAATATTATGATCACGATGTATGGACACACAAACATTACATATATATAATCTTTTTTAAGAGGTTGTTTTAGAATATATTATAATATATATATATATATATATATATATAATATATATATATATATATGAATATAAGAATTAATAGGAATTAAGAATAAAAAGTAAAAGTAATCGATTAGAGGAACTGTAGCAGATTATAAATTAGAATGAAATCGGGTACGTAGTGATATTTTTAACTGAATATTGTAATATCATACACATGGTCACAGTGCTTACCTTTCATTATGTAAATTGTAAGCTACCTGTTCTGTAAGTCAAATTGTTGTGTTATATACTGCTTGTTATGTCCTGTCTACCCATTGTACAGCCCTACGGAATAAGATGACGCTATATCAAACAATAAATAATAATAATGTAAAGAGATGAAGTCATCACCCAAGGTGGTCAAGTCCAATTTCAAAGATACAGAAAAGGCATTAAGTTCCTACCCCAAGGTACATGATGTACGACATGTTTAAATAAATCCTGTACCACCCATAAAATTGATCAAAGGAACAGCTCTGTCATTTCCTAATGTTGAAATCTTATTGAAGGAAAGCCCATTCACAGCTTCTAATATGTTTCTAATAAGGATATGTGGACTCTCGTTTGGTATAGGATGTTCTTTTTTTCTTTAAGATATTGCAAGGATATAACAGACCTGCAGATCACTCTTTGATCTTGGAATGCAATAGCATTTGCTGTAACATTTGTAATCCAACCTGTTCTTAATTGCTTTGTGCTTGATCCAGGAAACATTAATTTTATTTTCTCAAAACAGGTTAATAAACTGTGGGGGATCATTTTTATCATTCATGATTTGTCTCATACTTGTCGTATGTAAACCAGTGGGGATATTACAGGCTTGAGATGACAGAACGGCTCTCCCATGCACATTGTGAATCAACGTTCCTAAACTGCCCCTTGTGCGCTATATTCACTTAAACAAGCATTTGTAGGTGACTTTGGTTTCTGAAATCCCTTCACTCCACTAAGTATTATCAAGAATCTGCCCAACAAGCTGAGTCTGAAAAAACATAATGCATTGCTCTCGAAAGTCATCTGTATGTTTCTATCACATCCTTCAACCTCTAAGCTATAAATGTTAAGATTCTTTAGTCTTTCATGATAACATTTGTCTAGCAAACTATTCATCATTTTAGTAGCCTTGCTCTGAACTCTCGGAATACTTATATCCTTCTGGAGATGGGGTCTCCACACAATACAATACAGGCTATGTCTCTAAGGTGGCATAAGCTCCTTTGGAATGGGATATCCAACAAGCTCATTTGGTGTGATGGTCATATAGGTGCTTCAGTTGCTTCTCTCTCCATGTAAGACAGACGAAATGATGTTGGGATGTAGCGGGCATACCATCCCTTCCAAAACACCTTGTTCTTTTTGCTGAAGTTCTTAATGACTTTGGCTGTATGTTTGGGGTCATTGTCATGCTGTAGAATCCATTTGGGGCCCATAAGATGCCTCCCTGATGGTATTGCATGATGGATATGTATCTGCCTGTACTTCTCAGCATTTGAGGAGACCATTTATTCTGAGCAAATCTCCAGCTCCAAGAAATCCAGCCCCAAACTTGTAAGGAACCTCCACCATGCGTCACTGTTGCCTACACTTATTCTTGTACCACTCTTTGGCCCCTCTGTGAACAAACTGCCATATGCTACAGCTAAATATTAAAAGTTTTGACTCATCAGTCCAAAGCACCTGTTGCCATTCTTATGCACCTCAGCTCCTGTGTTTTCTGCCAATGTTGGGCTGATGCACTGCTGGATATCTTCCGATTGTGAAGGGAAGCAGGTAAGATGCGTATTTCATCTGCTGCACTTTCCTTGGCCAACCTCTGCGTCTTCAACATTGCCCATTTATTTGTGCTTCTTCAAAATAGCTTGAACAGAACACCTGGAAACCCCCGCCTGTCTTGAACCGTTTGTCTGGGAGAGACCTTGCTGATGCAGTACCTTGTGTCTTGTTGCTTGCTATGGTGTATGACTTTGACATTAAACGGTCTCCAGCAACCTCACCTTGTTAACTTTAGTAAGAACCAGGAGGTCTTGCATATATATATAAAAGGATTCTTCAATCTATAAAAGATACCAAAAGCCTTTGTTTGCTTCTTTTGCTTTTGAGTTAAGTGGCACTTTATTATCTGAAAAAAGACTGTATGCTCTGCTAAATAATGTAGTTCTGTCAAGTGGCAGTTTAATAAAATTATATTTCATTACATAACGCAAAGGGTTTTTTTTCAATTGTAATATAGCATCAGATTAATTGTATATGTGCTAATAAAATCACTGTTAAAGGTTTCAGTCCTGTCCTGAAGGAGGGCAGCCTAATTATTTAACTATCCACTGTCTTTTAAATCACTTCCCATGTTAGTTTGCCATCCAAGTTACTTTCCACTATCTGGGAGGTCATGCAAACATTTTCCCACCGCAATGCAACTCCTTTCTGCTGTTAAACATTAAAAGCAGAGCTTTAAGATATAGCTACTTTTAAAAACAGCTCAAAGTCCTTTGGTACTCTCTGAAAGGAAGCTGGGGGCCGGGCACAAACTCTGCAGCCATATACTCATTAACTTCCTTATATCTGCAAAATGAAGGCTATTTGCCTAAAGAGATGGATGGGGTTTGTTCATGACAATGGGTCTAGTAAAATCCTAAATACAAAGTCAAGCTCTGTACACGTTTGGGGAGCAGGCTGTTTAATTTGTGAAATGCGGCTGCTCCTTATCAGTTTGGCTTCTCTCTCAATGTTTAAGGGGATAAAACCATATTTGCAGAACTGGGTAAATTGTGTCATTATTCAACCAAAAATGCTTTTACCACAAAAAAAGAAAGGAGGTGAATAAACATTCTTGCTAATGATTGGGATCTCTGCTATTTTTTTTCAAGGAAGTTACCAGCATCCCAAAAAATGTGTTCTCCTCCTCAGTGTGAAGTATACGGTGACCACAAGCTTAATGAGATATCGCTGTCACTGGCAGATCATTGCATAGGAATGTCTTCTTATTCAAAGTGATCAATGAGAGATTACAACCGTATGCTTCCAGCCTTACTGGTATTCAGAGAAATGTACCTACATATATATATATACGTATTGTATATGCTTTATTTAAACAACCCAAGCTCCACATAATGCGAGTAATAAGTGTTTTAATTGTTCCTACTATAAACTCATAAAACATATGGAAATTATATTCACGTGAGGATGATGGGAATACACTCCAAACCTAAGGATTGTACATGGAACTCTGTGACATTCTGTACATTTCAATATTTATTTGCCTAAAGGTAACCCCAGGAAATTAACCAAAGCTCTTTCACCACAAGACAGTAGCCCAAAACGCTGAGAAGGTACCAGGGCTACTGACCAGAACAGCTGGACAATGCATCTTATGAAAAAACCTTATGGCTGCTTAGATTCTACTATATGTTCAAGTCAAAAGTTATATTATAAACCTTAGAAAAAGTGCGTCTGACCATTTTACTTTCTGAACACCTGTTGTTTCTCGATGTCATCTTATGTTATGTACTACTTGTTATGTCCTGTCTACCCTTTGTACAGAGCTGTGGAATCAGATGGCGCTATATAAAACAATAAATAATAATAATAATAAATTAAGGCCAGTGCTCTGTTTGGAAAAGTTAAATAGCAATGAGAACAGCTTCTGATCCAGCCTGCGCTCCAAGGTGTGATTAAAAGAAAGTGCGCACTTAAACATTCGCTAATCATTCAAGGATGATAATAAGCTGCATCTTTCATGTTGTTAGAGTAGAAGCAATCAACGTGAACAGAAGATAATGATCTTGTGACTAAAGGCACTGGTTATGTGATCTGTGCAAGTCAAAAATGCCATGGGGTCATTGTAATTCCAGGTTAATAATTAAATCAATTATATATTACATAAATCTGGGATACACGTAGCTATATGAATAAAATACATATATCTATACATTTCCAGGGCAAGCACTAAAACATGAATTGAATGATGTCAAAACTATTATTTTAATTTGCTTATAAGAAATAATTTTTTTCCTGCTCTTTTGCCTTCCGTGTTGAGTGGTCTGATTTGTAATCTGCCTTTTGAATTTTACAGTCTCTCGTGCGAGAAGGGAAGTCCCATTGTTAAAGCGACACTTTTGTAGCATTGTGCTGAAGTGGGTGTAATTTCACATTATTCCAATTAATTCCCTCTATCTGCAGACCTGGAGGTCACCACTGTATATAGTTATGTGACATTCTGCACGACACCCCCTACACAAGCACCACACGGAGATGATTCTTTATGGCAATACTAATAAAGTCCTTTCCTCCATAGTGATAAGCACAAATAGTGACATTTTCAAAAAGCTGTTTTTAAGTAATATAATATTTAAAAAATATGGAGGGTGCAGAATGACAATAAGGGAAGTGCATTTTTTTCTCCAAAGAACAGGAAAGTTTTATAGCGAGCGCACACAAGTAAAAATGCAGTGCCTGCTACTTCTCTACACCACATACATCATGGCGTAATGTACATTGTATATTTAATATCTTAGAACTTTTAAGCATGTGATGTGTGTGCATAACAGTATATTGTGAGCTTGGGGAAGCCTATTATTTTATCTTGTATTCTTGTTTTTAACGGTCAGCTACATGGCTCTGTATGCCAAGACATTTGCCCACTCAGGCAATAAGGTTTGATGGGTTTTTTGCATCTCTTTTGGAAAATCACACCTACCTCTCACCATTCAGTTATTTTGATTCGCCTGCCAAATACACAGTATAACTTCCAAAAGCTGACCTTTGACTGGCACATTTCCGCCAAAAAGCTTTGCTAAATAAGATAAATCCCAAAAGAAATTAAACTCGGGGAGGGGGAGTAGTTGTATCCTAAGTTTGAATGAAGTTACACCGTTTGGAAGTTAGAATTTAAATAAGTTTATTGGACAAAAAATATAAGGTTGGCCAAATAGAAGAGGGGTACAAAATTGTTAAATCCCATTCTGGATCACAAATGTTAATAGAATAGCAGCTTCAGAAATGTCTTATTCTGCAATTATTAATTACTATGTTAAGGAATACAGAAGATTTAGGGTAGAAGCCTGCACAGGTTGATAAATGAGTATCTAAAGAGGAAGTCCAGGTGTTAACCTGTAGATCAGTGGGAAGGACCTCACCCTGTGAGCTGTGATCATTTCACAAAGTGATTTCATGCAAGTCTAGAGTCAGGTAGCAGCGTAATCTGGTCCAAGACAACGAGACCTAGGGCCAGTGGGGTGGCAGTGGCTCCGAAGTAAACTGGGGGCAGATGATCCTATTGGGGGATTAAGCCCCTGGAGTGCAGATTCTCAATGGACCATTTGCAGTACCTTTAAGAGAAAGAGTGCTGGGCTATGACATCATATGCTGTCGCCCAACAGAAGAGACAGTGGCTGCAGATGGGGCACAAACCCATTAGAAAATGGTGACTATGTCTCTGTCTGATCAATATACTATATGGATATGGGGGCTTTTTGCTTTAGAACTGAAGTGAGCAGGCTGTATGCTATTCTTAAACAGTCAAACCGGAAAACATTTACTTAGCGCTCCGAATTTCTCCCAGTGTGCTAATTCATGGACATTAAGGCATACAGATACTTAAATTTGGGACATAAAACAGTTCCACATAGGGCTACATATCTGAAACTCCAATAGTCTGTTGAGGCAAAACATTTCTTCTCACTGATTTATATACCTTCTTAATTTTTAAGTGTGTGAAGAAGCCCACGGTTAGTAAGAGGAAGTGTTTACTCCCAGCTTGCTTGCAGGAAATTATTAAATCATTCAATATCACTTTTTTAAATGTAATTAAAAGTAAATGATAAAGAAAAACTTATCAGTACCCTGACTCACACCTCCTTAATGCTCTTAGCTAACATGACATCAGATTTTGTAAATTACATTTTTCTATGACTCCTGCATTTTTATCAAGAAATTGTTATTGAGTAATATGATTCAAATATACCAATATCCCTTCACTTTAATTTGTACTATAATTAATTGTCTCAATTTATTCTCTGCCTTACCCAAACTTTTGCAGTCATGTCCAGGTCAGACAGAGTACAAACACGGCTTATCTACGTGATGTATATTCTACTTTCTGTGTACCTGTCTACTAGTGTTTACTGCTACTGCAGCCAGGAAGGTATAATATCTGTTTGGGGAAAGGGTGGAGTGTTAGAAAAGATAAGGATAATGGCTACAACCTGAGAAATGTTCTTTCTTCAATTACTATATGCAAAAAAGGCATTTGTAAACTACAACTTGTTTAACTACTGGTCAAAGTGTACATTTAAAAAAGTTATTGGAATACTGTTATATCTGATAAAGCAAATGTCAAAAAAGCAGTAAAGGTATATAGAGTTGGACCACGTTTAGCTGTAGAAAGATATATAGCAAATTTGGTAAAGACTCCATGATCTTAAGAATTTCTAGATCTCTGTCATTTTAATATGCCTGACAAAGTGACCAAGATAGTCTCAAAATATTATATATGTGTATATATATATATATATGCAATATTATACTTCTATTATACTTAGCCAATATTATAAGTTAGCTAATTATTATAAGTTAGCCAATAAACGGTATCATATTTTCCAAATTTTCTGATATGCAGTAATAAATTATCTGCTGGCTAATACAAGATTTCTCACAAAAGCTTCAATAGAAACACTTAAAAAAGTTGTATTTATTGCCAGATTAGAGACCTATCTTTAAGCATAGTCTTTGGCGCTGTATACTATGAAGATAGTCAGAAACCACGAAGACTGTAAGCTCTTCAGGGCAGACGCCTCCTTTCCTAATGTATTCATAACTATCTATCCTAATTATAAAGTCTGCACGACTACTACGTTTATTATAAGAATGCCCTGATTGTACCTGTAGGTTCATCCGTAAGCACTGAATAAATCATTATGTATTGTTTTATTCCGTATCGCTGTACAATGGGTAGACAGGACATAACAAATGGTATATAACATAACAATTTGACTTACAGAAACAACGGGTGAGGATGGCGCTTACAATAAATAAAAATACACACACATACATATGAAAGGCAGAGAATTAGCTCTGAGTAAACGTCACGCTGTATTTGTAAGAGGAAGTTAAAAAAATCGCTGCATGGCCCATAAATCATCATAGACATTAAAAGATGCCTTGGTCGCAATGCATTAACAGCTCTTCCTGAATGGCATGGACTGAGTTCTGTTTTGATTCAGTCCTAGCAGACATGACTTGGAACAAAGTGGGGACATTTTATATGGTTACTCAATGAAACAAATTTACTGGAGAGCAACAGAAATACTAACTGATGACAGATTGCAACTCGCATTCGAGATTTCATGCAGAGCATTTACCTCACCTGTCCTCGCCTCATCCCCAAGCGGGATTAACGCTGGAGCAAAACAAATTACCCTGCAGACACTGTAAAACTGGGCAAACCTATAAGGCATTATCCCTTTATGTGGTAGATCTCTGGGAAGAGAAATCTATCAGTAATGATTTGGGGATTACACAGAAGATACAATATCAGCAATGTATCTGAGTTTGACACAAGTTGCTCTACACTAGAAGTGTTAGAATTGTTTAAGGTAGAGAATATATATGGTAAACAGTAACACAGATGTAGCATAAGTATACAAAGCATACGGATTTAACATTTTGCAAGGCACTTGAGGACTACACCATAGAGAGATTCAGGTCATTTCTAGTATAGCAAGAAGAATCTGAGTAAAGGAATTACACTTCTCTGAAGAGGAACATCAAGAGAATTTTAGAAAAGAAAAGAAAAACAACACAAACACTCAATTCAAACAACTTCATTCTAGTTTTACAGGAAAGTCCAATAAGATCCATTGTGAACCCATGTTCCAGATAATGACTATTATTGTACATCCCTGTTTTCTGGCTCTGCCTAATTCTACCTCTCCATTAAATGATGTCTTCCCTCGATCGATCCTATCTACCATAAAGGATTGAAAACCAAAAATTAGAGCAAGGTAAACCTCATGGAATAAACTGAAGATAAATATGCAATTAAAATATTTAAAAAAACTGCAAAAAGTGAGAGCCTGACTTTATAAGATGAATATTAGAAGAATAAAGATGAGATTATGAACACGACAACATAATAGAATGTATTTCTTCCAGCCCCAGTATATTAATCTCAACAAGATGTGTGTGTGCTGGAATTCATAAGATAAATTCTATCATCTGTTACAATCATTTTGCTGACATCATATTTAGAATTGCTTTATAAAAGATGTTTTCTAAGAAAAATCAATGTTCATATCTTCATCTTTAGAGAAGACTGATTATGTAATCATTTGACTTTTTAAGGAGACAGATTAAAAAAAGAGATTAATGTTGAAAATTTACTTGAATATATATGAAAAATCTGGATTTTATTCCAGTATTAACCTAATCAGTCAATATCTACCCAATCTAGAATATGAACAATGCATATTATGTCTCATATAATTTTTTTATTTAATTCTAGTCCCATTGGGGTACGAATGTGTAAAGCCATATAAAATTTGATTACTTTAAATAAAAGACAGTGTCTATTTCCATTATTAATGTTTCAGTACGGGAATCTTATTGTAGCTGGTGAGGAACTGCACTCTTGTGATGCTCCCATGATGATCAATAAGAAATAAAGTTGCAGGAATCATTGACGGGGGAACTGCCGGCAAGGGAGATTGCTAAAGCGCATCGCGCAGACGTTCACCGGCTGCGGTGATGCGAGCGCCTGCGCGAGATAAGAACCTCCGCTGCCTGCACGTCTGCACGATGTGCTTTAACAATCTTCCTTTCCGGCAGTGGAGGCTGTTTACGTGCATCGCCGCTGCTGGTGAATGTCTGTGCGATGCGCTTAGACAATCTCCCGTGCCGGCACCCCCCGTGGAACGTGCTGGCAGGGGAGGCTGCTCTGAGCGTATCAGAGAGTAGGATGCAGGTAGGACTGCGTCGGGATCCGATAGTAATTGCGCATTCCTGCTACACCCCCCCACTTTAAGACTTTAAAGTGCGGCCTATATGCGGGCAAATACGGTATTTACTTTACGGACTCTTATCCATAAACAGCATTTTAGTTTAACTTTCAATGCCCCTAAATAACACAGCGCAACATATCGCTTAAAATGATGTTATATTTACTATGTAATGATACATTTACACATATTATACACATTTCCATAACTGGCTTTGAAGATAAATGGCAATTAGCCTTTTTTGTTACGGATGAGACTACAAGCTGGATTAGTGTACAGGGAAGGGAAAGTACTTTTATTACTAAATAAAATCCAGCTAAAATTCAAAGCTACACAACTAACAGCTGTGTTTAAACCTAAAAGGGATTATAAAAACATGAGCATGTCCCTTTAAAAGAAAATAGCCCAGCAAAGCGTGATAAATGGCTGTTCTTCCTTTCTGTAATGATAATATTTGTTTCAGCAATTGGCTTACATACACTAAAGCTTTTCCAAAAGTATATGATTTTTTACATACATTATTTTTTTTTACTGTCAATTTGAGTTTAAAAAAGTTAAAGTCGTGAGAAAAAATGTAATTACCACTTCACAACTCTGACACCAAATATGTATAAAAAGATTAGACTTTATTTGGTATAAAATCAGTTGGCACATCTGTGTAACGCAACATAAATAGCCCAGCTGGCATCTCAAACCTAGCGCACACATGGACGCCAAACCAGAAAGGTCCTTGTTTGCCGCACTGGCAGGGTAGTTCTGCATAGGCTGCCGAGTATATTGTCCGCAGGCTGCAGGTGTGCTGTGCACATAAATACGCAGCTGTAGCCTCGCAATCCAAGAGCTCCATCAAACGCATAAAGAGAGACCTTAGCAGCTGGATTAGTCATCCCAGCACCAGGTCCACCGAGAACAATATGGGCTAGTATCTTTGGAGAAGCATGGATTTCAAATTTACGATTGTGCCGGTTTTACCAAATAACTGCAGGATTGTGTCATTTTTTTTAAAAGTAATGTGCAGTTATTAAGGTCTTTGTCAGGATACGCGAGTCAGATATTTCTCACTTAGTGGTAAGATGCAATTTAACAAAATCTGGTTATTTAGGATGATGCATTTTGGTTTAAACCCAGCAAAATTTTTGGAATTAAGAGATTATTTTTGGTTTAGTTACCTGCATAGTGCCGAGGTTAGCTGCAGAAAGAGAAGGTGTGAATCCAGCAAAGGCGATACTTTTGTCTGATAACTATTGCATTAGACTGCAAGCTTTTGAGGCTACTCTCTTCTTCAGGCACATTATACCTAATTTGCCTAATAGCAAATTCTCCTTCTGTACTAATACAATTGTGTGAAGAAGAAAGTACACTCTTTGAATTCTGTGGTTTTACATATCAGGACATAATCTGTTCTTTAGCAGGTCTAAAAAACTTAGGTAATTACAGCTTCAGATGAACAACACATGAAATATTACACTGTGTCATGATTTATTCAACATAAATAAAGCCAAAATGGAGAAGCCATGTGTGGAAACAAAGTACACCCTTACTGCTTCAATTGGAATTAATATGCTAAGTAGCAGGCAGGTGCTGCTAATCAAATCTCCTCGATTAATTGATCATCAGCAAGTGTGACCACCTCTATAAATGCTGAAGTTTTAGCAGTTTGCTGGTCTGTAGAATTCAGGTGTGTGTTCATACAAAGCCGGGGAGGATATACATCAACAATGATCTTAGAGAAGCCATTGTTGCTGTCTATCAATCTGGGAAGGGTTATCAGGCCATTTCCCAATTTAAAGTCCATCATTCTATAGTGAGGAACATTATTCCAAATTGTAAAACATTCAAGAAAGTTGCCAATCTTCCCATCAAATGGGCAAGATAAATTGTATAAAAAAATTCTTTTTAATTTAGAAAATGTTTGGGAACCATTCTTTATGATATAGTCAAGGTAAACAAAAACTACATAATGGTATTATGGCAGGAGAGATGATACTGAACCTGTTGCATAACAAGAGAGGTTAGTGAGCTTCACTCGGTCTGCTTCGGGCTACTACAGAAGTACCAGATAAAAGCCCAAAGCTCTGGAACGCCACCAGCTGAGGGGCTCAGCACAGCAAACCTGCTGCAGAGATTTGCTTTAATGGCTGCTCCAGCTTCTGGGGTAAAAAATATACATAATAATACAAAAAATCTGCAGGTTTCCTGCCTGTGTTCTATGCAGTCAGAAAGGAGAACCCCCCAGTACACACCAACCAAACCACCTCCTGTGACTTTGTAAAATGATAGGTTTGACAGCGTATGAATAATCTCACATGTGGGTTTCATGCTGAGAAATTACAAATAGATAGATGTATCCAGATGGTAGAGATTTATTAAAGGAAGTGTACCAACTAAACAAGAAAAACACATTTCATTCTTTGAAGTATTTTTTTCTCTGCACAAGCATTAGAAAGGAGGTTTTTACTAAAAATCACGCCTAAATTAAGTTTTGCTGAAGATATAATTCTAAATAAATTATGTATATTCAGTGGCTTAACTACATCGGTGGCAACTCAGATGTGGCCTGTTCTCTCTAGGGGACCCAGGACAACCCTTGCAATAACTTGTTCCTTTCTCCTTGTGCCGTTCAAAATTGTTCCAAAAGGGTTATTCCAAGCTGTACCAGGCCCTTTCTAAACTATTTTGTACCAGGGGCGACAGGAACACAGGGGGGTCACGCTATATGACCCCGCGGTAAAACCAAGGCTGCCTAGATTAATGTCTACGTATAAGTATGTGTGGGCATGGATGTCTACGTATAACTGTATGTGACTGTATGTGAGCATGTATGTCTTCATATAAGGATGCTAGAGCATGAATGTGCCCGTAAGCATGAACAGTCACTGGCCACTTTATTAGGTGGCCACCACATCCCAAAAGTGCTCTATTGGATTGAGATCAGGTGACTGTGGAGGCCATTGGAGTACAGTAAACTGATGTCATGTTCAAGAAACCAGTTTGAGATGATGTGAGCTTTGTGACATGGTGCATTATCCTGCTGGAAGCAGCCATCAGAAGATGGGTACACTGTAGGCATAAAGGGATGGACATGGTCAGCAACAATACTCAGGTAGGCTGTCGCCTTTAAATGCGGCTCAATTGGTACTAGGGCTGCAACTAACGATTATTTTCATAATCGATTAGTTGGACGATTATTTTTTCAATTAATCGTTTAATCGGGTAAAAAAAAAAACAATATGCAATTTTTTCGTTTAATTTAAAATAAAAACTTACATTAAGATGTGCCATTAACACTTTTATCTCTATCACAATGGCATTTCACTATTTGCCTTCTTATTTTACTGATATAATAATTAAAGCTATATTTTAACAAGAACTACAAAAATACCAAAAAAGCTTTACTAGTAAATATTAATTCATGTAATTCATGCCTTATAGCCCCCTATATGCCACTCTGTCCCCTAATATGCCTTATACACCCCTATATGCCACTGTGCCCCCTGGAGGGGAGAAGCGGAGGATGTCTGCGCGTTTTGCACAGACCCCCACTGGTTGACAGAGGATAATTCAGGTCTCCTGCAGCTCTGCGGGGGATCTGGATTCTAGTGTTATAATCCGATGTCTATTTGAAGTCGGATCGTAAAAGGAGGGGAGTTTTTCCAGAGCATTTGCATAATCGATTATCGATTTTATTGATTCGTTGTTGCAGCCCTAATTTGTAATAAGGGGCCCAATGTGCCAAGAAAATGTCCCCCACACCATTACACCACCACCAGCCTGAACCGTTGATACAAGGCAGGATGGATACATGCTTTCATCCTGTTTACGCAAAAGTCTGACCCTGCCATCTGTCCTGTCGCAGCTGGAAACGAGACTCATCAAACCAAGCAACGTTCTTCCAGTCTTCCATTGTCCAATTTTGGTGAGCCCGTGTGACTTGTAGCCTCCGTTTCCTGTCCTTAGCGGACAGGAGAGGCACCCGGTGTGGTCTTCTGCTGCTGTTGCCCATCTGCTTCAAGGTTTAACGTGTTGTGCGTTCAGAGATGGTATTATGCATTCCTTTGTTGTAACGAGTGGTTATTTGAGTTACTGTTGCCTGTCATCTCGAACCAGTCTGCCCATTCTCCTCTGACCTCAACGCGGCATTTTCGTCCACACTGCCACTCACTGGATATATTTTTTTCGGGCCATTCTCTGTTAACCCTTGAGATGGTTGTGCGTGAAAAATCCCAGTAGATGAGCAGTTTCTGCAATACTCAGACCAGACTCATGACAGCACAGGCAGACCGGGGGTTAGGATGGCCCTTATAAGCTGCTTGAGTGCAAAGGTGGCACAATCTGCTTGTGGGCAAAGATGGGTACTGTGGGATATGTTGCTTGGTGAAGTTGGGGCTATGGGGCAGTTTTCACACCGGGGCTCTGCAGTTTCTAGTTAGGCCCCTGTGTATATACATGAGTTTGTATTATACCTGAGAGTTTATGACAAAGTAATATATTACCATAACCGGGTCTTTACTTATACCAGGCTTTATAAAAAGGTCCAGTAGGCTGTAGAGAAGAGTGGCCAGATGGGCCTTGAAGGATTCTAGGAAAAAAATCTTGATTTTACTGTATTATATAATTTATTTAATCACAACCAGGTCCCCAGCTTACGCTTCCCAATGATAAAGAGTCTTCCAATTACAGATAGCAGAGAGCAATTATTACGGTATCATTAGGGTATCTGAAACTCTGGTGGAGTGGGGTGAAAGGTTATAATTTTAATGCAAATTTTCTATTATATTTTCTTCGAATGCTCACATTACACCTGTTACCTGTTTCGAATGGAAGGAACCCATAATTAAAGAGAAATTCCTGCACACATCTGGCCAGCTCTTGCCTCCTAATGCTTCCATTTTATTTTTTACATAACTGCATTCTTGCCTAAACCCCATCCTATGCACATTTGCACGTCTGCTGCCAGTTTCGCTTTTGAATCAGAAACACAATACAGACCACAATGTCTTAACAACACTTTGAGACAAAACCAAGTAACAGCTGTTTGTTCTTTTCATCTGCTGATTAACGTATGCTTTGAAGTTGAGCACCATTTTTTTTCCATGTTCATTTTTTCAGACTTTTCTGAAATTAGCTATTAAAAAGGATATTTCTGAAAAAATACATCAATATCTGTCATGTTCAGGAACTGAAGAAAAAAAAAAACAAAGGAACTGTACGCTGATGATAATGGCACAACATAACAGCTGTGTGACGAAAAATAGAGGGAGCCTCCAATGCAGCGAAAAAGCACAGCCTCACGGAGGATAATTACATGGTCATTAGCGGGACATCATAAGGACCCACTAACATCAGAAGGATCCACTAGAGCCATGCAGCAGAGCACTGTAAGGATCCTCTTGATCAAAGAGAACAACTACAGTTGTTCTACATTTTCAACACCTAAGGAACACCAAATGAGAACGAACCAGCAACCTCCACAGAACTAGAACATGTCTGCTGGCCAAAGATACAAGTCATGGAAGCTGTCAAATCGTAGTACCTGACCATAAACTTCACAGATGAAAAAACCCTAATGCCTGCCCCCTGTCTGGCATAAAACAGGACAAAAAATACTAAAAGTCTCATGTCCCTATATTACTTATGTAGACATATTACAGCTACAATGTGTAATCATTGGTATAAATTGAACATGAGGTTAAGGATTAGGGTATCTTGCCTTAGCAGGTACTGATAAATTGGGCCCTGGCACCTTGACTACATACCTTCTTGTGGTCTCATATCTGCTCCTCCTCTGTGTTATTCAATATAATGGTGAAAGATTATCACACTGAGTACAGTCGAGTTTACTTGGCAATCTGTTTGAAATGTGAATTGGCGAAGAAATGTAATGACTCAGGTGTCCTACAAATATCTCATGCCCTTGATATCTCATCAGTTTGCCGAGTGCATTCTACCTCTGCTTATTATGGTGTTGGACTAAAACTGATGAGGATGTCCTTATTTCATGTACTACTTTTAATTAAGGATTTAAATGTTTTATAACATTCTATAGTAGGAGATGTTCTCTTTAAACCAGGGCACCTATATTTCTTTATTTAGCGATTTCTAAATGGGGCACTAATGGACAAATCACTTTTTTGTACATAAGTCTGAAAACAAACTAAGTACCTCGAGGTTGATCCTCAGGAGAAAAACTGTCCTGCAGCAGGTGAGTGCCGATCCCTGGGAGATTCCCAGTGCAGGCTACCTGGAGCTCTCCCGTAATGGAGTGGCTTCATGCGAGGGCAGGACTAACTGTGGGCGGGGGAGGGCTATACTGTGGGCGGGGGAGGGCTAACTGGTGGGCGGGGGAGGGTAACCTGTGGGGCCGGGGGAGGGCTAACTGTGGGCGGGGGAGGGCTAGCACAGACAACCTTAAGTAGGAGGGGAATAGGTGCGGCCAAACACTGCACACATGTTCAGAAAATCTTACCCGGAGAAAAGTAAAAGCAGTGCTTCACCAGAATACTCTGGTATGCAAATACCCCAACACTTGTACCCCATCTGTAGGTCCTTATACGAAAAAAAGAAAATCATGGTGATGGCCACTTATAGTGGCCGTGCAGGGGCTAGGTAGCCACTGCTATAATGTTTTGCCACTGCTGACGTTTACATTAGAGAAGCACCGCATGCTGTAACATTGTAAAAGACACGAATCAAAGCCTTACACTTGATGATATTCCAGAGGGTGAGGGGTTGGTCTGCTAAGGAGTCTGTACTGTGCTAATACACTCAGTGTAATGGCTGCAGAAAGTGTGGAGAACACTAATCCAAAGGCAACAGAAAAATGTTCTGCTCTAGAACACTGTCAGATTTGCCAGTAGCTTTATAGTCCCATTCCCTTGCTTGCAAAGATAATCCGTTAGAAGAGGACCTGGAAGCTTTTCTGTTTACTTCCACCCCTGAGGATCTGACCACAACAGGTGTCATAAATGTTCATGGATAAACCATCCTGCACGACTTATGTAATTTTCCTCCTGCCTACAACTTGCCTTTCCGTTCTTACAAATAAGAGAAATATGTATTAAGCTACTTTATGTGCCAATGTAAACTTTATTGCGTAGAAGTAAGGCACATGTAACACCTGCATTTCCACTACAGCCAAACACCATGTTACAGGACCCTTTGGCATTACAGAGATATACAGAACCAATTTCCATTTTGGCCAGAGCAGAAAAGTTTTGTTTTTCTCTGAGGTGTTAATGTTTGAAATAGGGAAAATATAATTACAATGTGCTTCAATTTACCCAAAATTTAATACATCCCTTCTCAGTCCCCCACCAAAAAAACCTGTTAAAAACACCACAGAGAAAAGGGGTTTGTGGAAATTGTGAGGGATGCCAAGACAGCTGAGGCAACATTATCAATCTCCAAGGGACTCCGGAATACGAAAGGAGTCACGCAAGCACAAAATCTACATTTTAATACTTAAATACCCACCACTTTGGTGGTGGATATTTGGAGGACTGTGCTATAATCTGGAGGACTGTGCTGTAATCAGCCGTGGTTGCAGCAAAGAGACTATTCTAATCCTTTTCATTTTGGCAAAATATATTTTGTACAAAAAAGTAAAAAATGGGAAAAACGTAGAGAGTTTTTTTTGTTGATTATGTCAACAAGTGCGATGAGTTATCATTAAAAAAAAAACTCATGAGCTTTCTTTTCCAGGACTTAGTTAGGTTTCATGACACTTCTGGCCAAACAAAGCAGACAAAAACAGTAGTACTTTGAAGCAATTGCCAGTAAATGCCTCTGCGGTTTTACCGAGGGAGAGATGCACAATATATTAGACCACAGTTAATGAAATTAAGTCATTTCTTCTGTTGTTGAAAATGTGTCCTATATTACTCGCTTGGAAACTATACAACATTTTAAGATGTTTCGGTAGGAAACACTATCTCTTGCATCTACTTGTTTTAATTAACTCAATACATGTTGAACAATAAAAAAGGGAAAAATAAAAGTTTATTCTCTTTTAACCCCTTCTGAGGCAACATGGACTGTGGTCAACCTGGTGGACCAATGCCTATTTTTCAACAGCCACAACCTTAATTGTTTTACTATAAGCAAAAATGGTGGCTTAATAATGGAGGAGGCTCTGCTTCTCTGGAGGGGCTTCTATTAAACATAAGTAATTATAAATAAAATTGCAAAATGCAATTTCTGGGAAATATTTCAGCTCAAAGAATATCAGTTGAAACCAACACTAAAACAAAAAAAGTGTGCTGTACTTTATTTAACGTAAGGTCTGAAAATAGCTTAGCAACGGCCGGGGCCTCGGAGCCGCTTACACACCAATTACTTTTTTAAAGCCTACTTTGTGAGTGTGGCCTGCACTGCCATAGGAAATGTGGGTCCATCTGACTCCGAAGGGGTTAAGAAACTGAAATGTTTCCTTATGTTTTGCAAAGTATTCTTTACCCCTCTAAATGAGCGCATTTGCGTTTGGTATCTGGCTTTGATTCGGAGGAGCCCCATCTGCATACTGCATCGCTTACAGGCACATTTCAGTCATGCAATAACTATGTCACAGCTCATATATCAAATAAAAATCACATTCAAGGCCACACAACTTTATATACCCAAAGTCTTCGATTCTATTTAAAGTAATCCTATGAGAGCTCTTATTGCACCTCTGTGTTACAAATCACATGACTTTTTTTTTTGGTCAGAAAACAGAATCCCACAACTTAAATATCAAACGGGTTCCCAAACTCAGCAAAGGACAATATGAAAGACAACTATTACAACAATAGGCTCTGCAAGTCTCATTACAGCTCGGAGGCAGGTGCGGAAGTGGAAAATGAATGTTTTGTGCACGCAACAAATCCCCAAAGTAGCTAAAAGTACACCAGATAAGCACTCAATTACTGATAGCAAACACAATGGCGATACGTTCACATCACACATATACCTTCCCAAATATGTGAATCTAAATATTTTCTCTATGTTGACCTCATAAAAGATATCCCCTTTGACAAAAGATACCACACCTTCTCTTAGACATGGCTACATCGACCTTCCTTATCTTGATAAAGCACAAGCCTCCCCAAGGGATATATTTGCGTACTAATAATCCTGTTATTCACAAACCAGGCACCAGACATATGCAGTTTTTTGCCAGTCTATCGCTTTCAAGGTAAAGGGGATACAGAACAAGCACTTCCAGATCACACACATCACAAAAAAATGAGTGGAACAGAATAAAACGGACCTGAGAAATTTGCAATGCCATATGTGAACACACCATGTTATAATGATTGCAGTTGCATGGAAATGCGGAGCCTGTCAGTGAAATATTTCCCATTTCTGCTGGGTATTTTATTATTACAAACTCTCCATAAAATCTGATTCCAAAATAAGGGGAAAGAAAGTAATTATTTAAAAAAAAAAAAAAACCTTTCCTCTTGCCAAACATGTTTCTTGGCTCAAATAATCCCAGAACAAATATCAAAGGGCTGTTTGGTAGTTCAGTTTATTAAAAGCAAGCACGCCTACCAAAATGGCACGTTCATACAATACATGTACAAATAAGTATATTATTTGTGTGTACACACACATGAAGAAATGCTCAATTAGCCAAAATAAAAGGTCAAATGCTTTGGTGGAAAAAAAATTGCGTATATTTTTTTATTTAGTAAAAGATCATTCACAGCTTTGGTCCACAACGAGTGGACCGTCAAGATCCCACAACCTGCTTCTAATAAGCATCTCCCATCATGCTTTTTGGATCTCCTGGTTAGTATTTGACTCCGCTGGACTCCTTACTCACTTGGCTAGCCTCATTCCTCATAAAGCCACTGCCCCAGAAGGGAGTTCCCATGTAAGTGTTTACTCAAGTGCCAAGTGCGCAAGAATTAAACTATACAAAAATATAAGAGGTAGTGAAATCACATAAACAACTTCAATACATAAGTGTAAGATAACTCGATGATACTGATTGAATTGCGTATCTGTTATATTTTGAGACCCCAACAGAAAAGCTTAACATAAGATCTTTAAAAGAATATTTGGATGATGTTATACACAAGAGAAAAAACAGCTTTCTGTTGCTAGCACGAAAAGAAAACTTTGTGCCTTTTGCTGTTGGCAGTAAATACGTACCTCTATGTCTCCATGTTGTTATTAAAATAAAAAGTTAAACATCAATTGTCTGTTCAGAACTTATGCTTACAAGTTGGGGGATTCATAAAAGAGTCAAGTAGAGAAAAATTAAGAGAAATATGAGAAAAACTGCTATTGAAATTGTTCATTGTGCAACAGTCATGACAAAAACGTGAATTTACTGAAAAGGGGCACATTCACACAATACAGAGTAGCATATCTCGCTTCAAGTGAACGCTCACACCTGTTCTCCCTAGTGCAGCCTTCTCCAACTTTACCTGCGTGAGTCTTGCCTGTTTAGCTACATGTGAGACTTGCATTAAAGAAAGATTTGTCTTCTGTTAAACTGTTACACACGGGGAGCTGCCCGGGGAGAAAAGAAATTGTTACAGATCTGTTACAGATCAGTAGCTTCACTAAGAGTAAATTTAAGGAAAAAATCTGATCACTGCCTTAAGGCTGTGACTGGGCCCATGAAGCAGGCAGCCAATATGGCTGCCTACTACCATGGTGACAAAATACATTTTAAAAGCAGGGTCAGCATTCTTTTAGCTAATCCTAAATGTCGTATGTATGAATAGCTTAACTTGTCCTGAAAAGAAAAAAAAACCTCTTCTGGACAGAGTGTTCTGATGTTGTTCCTGGAATCTGTTGGAGCCACTCTCCCAGTTTAGCCCAAGTGCTACTATGACCACTGGGACCACTTTGGCCGTCACTCTCCACATCTTCACTAGTTCTTTCTGCAGCTTCTCATATTCCTTCTTCCTATGTGTTGGACTGTCTCAGGAGCCTCTCTACATAGCCTGCTCCTTGGCTCCTGTCTGGTGCGGTAGATGCCTGCTTTTGTCCCGCCATTTTCCGTGCCTTGTATATATAAGAATATGCCTGCATCAGTTTGCATGCAGTAAAAGGCAAAGTATTCCATGAGTGTGCAAATGAACATGGAAATGAAAACAGGACTGGAGTAGATCTTTGATAGAAGAAGGCTTTTATTTATCCCTTTAAATAATCTAAAGTGGAGGGACTGACAAAATGCTGGAGACTGAAAAGGGAAGCTTTCATTGATGCTTGGTTGAGGATCATAGTTTTCTACTTCTTTCACTAGTCTTTGTCTATCCTGCCCCTAAAAAGTGGAAAAAGTGGTGGAGAGATAGATGAAATCACAGTGTAATGTTCCGGGCTGGTTACATACAAATACCAATAAATCCTCTCCTACTAAAAAACATGTCTGACTGTGCAGAAAAGTAAGCTTGCAAAATAACTGGTCCTAGAATGAATATCCTTACGCGGAAGGGAACCTAGATCACCTAGAACCTAGCAGCTTTATAATGGTGCAGTCTCTCCAAGGAGCATCCGCAGTACAACACTAGTATATTTCCTGCACTCCCCTACTTGTGGTGCACAAGACAAGGTTGGTGGAACATGGCTTCTGGGTAAGCTGTAAATTTTTTTAACATAGGGGTCCTGAGGCAAGGTGGGTGAACACTTTTTATTTAAAAAAACAAAACAAAGAATGGATATGTGATGGCCTGTGACAGGTTGGAAGCCAGGCCCAAAGTTGCTACTGGGACCAAAAATTGGTGATGGCAGCCCTGGAGTGCTACACATTGAAAGCTCCTCTGTAGAAACTATGGGATTATACATAATGTGTGTGTCTACAAACAGGAATAATCAAATCTCAGGAGTCAGGTGACATAATAAAGCACTCAAACTTCACTGTGTGTGCGTATGACGTCACTCAAACGTTTTATTCTGATTAACTGATTGTAACTCAGAGTTACCTCATTAATCGTAAGTATAAACAACGGTGCTTTCCGCAGAGATGCTGCTTTACTCAGCAATGCATGGGTTAAAACAAAAAAGTAAAGCTCTCTTCCAGGGCTCATTTTACAGCAACTCAACAGCTGTATTAAAAATTAATCAGTAAAGCATTTCCACTCTGGAAAGATTTGTAAGGAAAGAGAGCCAAACTCGTATATCTTTTATAATGAGGCGCAGTGACGGAGCTTTGTACACACGATCTCTCTGTGTTTAAACTGTTATTAATGTTACCAAGAATACAAAAAACCCTAAAAACTAGAACTGCTGCACTTACATCTCTACCTAATGATCAAATACAGAAGTTGTATGAATTAACCAAATAAAATATGGTCAGATAGCGCCATGCCTTTATAAATAAATAAAAACTCTTTGGTCAGCCGAGGAAAATCGGTGTACAAGAAACCTCAGCCCCCGGCCACGACTCAATCATGTTCCGTGTTCAACAACACGGCAGAAAACGGAAGAAGAAATCTTTATGCAAACAAATCAAAGCCATTTCCAGATAAAGATACGCTTTAAAACATGCAGCCTGGGCATCCATTATAAACAAGGTATCATTATTTTCTCCAATCAAATGTGAAACCGCTATTTGGGCGAAACACGCATACCAGCCGAAAACATGAGACGTGCCACGGGTACTTATAAGTGACTCCACACCGCATCGCCATGATGCCTACGGCTCTCTAATAACTGCTCACTCCACCGCTCTAGGAGAACAACAGAGCTAACTCCTAAAATATTCTCAAACTTTATTTTATTTTTTGAATTTTATTGATATTCGATATATACATCCATTCTGTTTTTATTGCGATGGCTCCGGGTGAGATTTATGTAGTGTTTTTACGCACTGTTTTTTATGGACCATGTTTATTTGATTAAGCCCTCTGCAATGCCTCTTTACAGTGCTAATTTATTATGAGGATTACATTAATTGTTCTGACCAAGCAAGGCCTTTAATGTTCAGATTTCCGAGAACTTAAAACAAGTCATTTGCTTACACAGTTATTTGTTTTGTACTCAGATTAGGCGTTGGTAACACGACACTTATCCTATTCTTGCTTTATTACACATTAGACACTGCATGCAATTTTGCTTGTTACTGTCACAAAAACAAACAGACTGTAAGCTCTTTATATGTGGAACATCAGAAAATATTCACTGAGCTACGGCAAACAAGCCAGAAATTACACTAACAAATAAAAAGTCCCTTTACAGCTTTATGTTCAATATAAAGGCTGCATTAAACCTCGTTAGTTGAATTCAGAAACTAAAAAATCTAATCTGAAATTCTATTCCTCATTAGCATATGTGATTGCCCCCCCTTGATTATTCCCCCCCACACACACACTGAACTTGGAACCCCATCTAAACGTATGGGCACACTGGCCATTTGCTCTGGTTTCTGGGGGTCCTGTGGTGAGTCACATTGCTTCCATGAAGCCCCTAAAATATTAGCGTATTTATAGGAAGGATGCAAGAGGAGAGACCTCCTCCCATGGGCCAGTCTTTAGAGCCGCACCAAGGCAGCTGCAAAAATGTGATATCCCCAACCAGCCCTGCTCAGTGGGCGCTCGATGAGCAGGGCTGGTTGGGGAGATCACAATCCCCCTCTAAACAGGCCAACATTAGGGAGCACGAGGTCCGTCACTTCAGATATCGGCTTCCATGCTCTCTAATCACTATGCGTCTGGATATGATGTCGTAACCCCGTGCTCTGGAGCCGGAGCATAGGGATGAGCGAACAAGCAGGGATCTGAAATGACAGACCTCGCGCTCCCACGAGAGGATGGAAGATGAGAAAGGTAAGAGATGGGGAGAATATGTGTATATGTGTGTGTGTTCGTAAGCTGGTGTGTATAAGGTCAGTGCGTGTATGGGCAGGTGTGTGTGTAAGATCAGTGTAGGTAAATGTTTGTTTGTAAGCTGGTGTTTGTGTGTGTGTGTGTGTGTGAGGGGCAGTGTATGAGTATACATGTGTGTGTATGGGCAGGTGTTTGTAAAAGCTGTGTGTGTATGTGTATGTTTATGGAGATACGTGTTCATATGTAGGTGTGTGCAAGGGTATATATGTGTTCATGGGTAGGTGTGTGTGTGTGTGTAAGGGCAGTGTATGGGTATGTGTGTGTGAGGGCAGTGTATGTGTATATGTGTGTTTATGGGGGGTTTGTGTAAGGGCACTGCATGTGTATATGCATGACATATGGTTCCTGAATTTAAGGCACGAACAAGGACTGATTAAAGTCTGAGCCTCTACATCAGGAAAAAATGAGCAGACTAGATGGACTGAATGGTACTTATCTGCCGTCAAGTTCAGTGTTTCTAAAGCTTTCCCATAAAAATAACTTAAAAGAGAGCATTTATGATATGGTAAGGAGATGGCCCAAGGGGCATTTGAAAGACCAGCACAGAGCAGAGTAGCTTTGATTTTAATACAGCCCTAGAGTATACATTTTCTATTAGAATCCCCATTAAAGCTAGTATCAGTTTTTAACATTAGATGTTGTATTTTTATAATATAAGATTACTAAACAGTTTCAGCAAAAAGTAAATCACCCAATGTGTGAAGATAAACAAATGTCACACACAAAAAATGAGGTTACATTTAACTGCCTTATTTACCTAGTTACTGAAATAACTCAAAATTACATATGGAAATACAGTAACATCATTTAAACACGGATTGCATAGATAATATAAGCATGTTATATAACACATGATATATCACTTGATAAAAAACCTCTAATTATTATTTACTACAGTAAGTATGTATGAATTCTAATTGTTGACCATTTTTGTCTTCTAAAGGTGCTTAATTATAAGACGGACATATATATATATATACACATATATATATACACATATATATATACATATATACATACACACACAGTATACACACTCAGAAACTGCCTATAAGCATGTCCGTATCATGTTCGGCTATTTTTCACCACTCCCAAAAAACAATAAAATGTTGAGCTTCTCTGTTATATATTTATATGGTGAATACACCCCGCCAACCTTGGCAGTCCTTTAGCTCAAACAAAAGCTACCCAGCTGGCACAATACGCAGCAAATGATGTCATCCCTACTCAATGATCCTTTTTGTTTATCCTCGTGAAAACTGAAGCATTTGAGAGGTAAGCGGCTATTGCGAACGCTACATTTCTTTTTCATTCGCTTCCCGTTCTTGCCTTAAGTGGTTAAAGAAGTATGCGGTGACTGCAGCCTGTTTTATAAGCACACCTGGGAGGAATAGGGAATTCTGTTACTTTCCTCAGTTCTACCCTGATGTGGTTTGGACCAGATGTTTAAATCTTACACTACGTACATTCACTTCTCTTCTTCTAAAGTGAAAAAGCAAAATAAGAGGAATATTTGACTTCACTCCACAAGAGACCTATTTAATAGTTTGGTGGTTATGTAAGTAAAGGTAGCTTGGCTAACCAAATGTTGACGACATACAGAACGACATGATCCTAATGAGTTGGAAAATATTGGCTCCCGTGAGGATCAACCAGATGCTACTGCGCTGAGAAAAGCTACTGTATTATTGAATTTCATTTTTATGAGGCAAAATTTATTATTCAACCATTAAGGTATCCCAAATGAAATCTTGTATAAAATAGTTTTACAGTCGCTCTCTGGAAAGTAGATTTTATTTTAGCTTCAAGACACCATTTGCAGGAGGGATTCGAATCCCGAGACAATGGGTTTGGGCAAGGAATGTCAGGCCTGCAAGTCATTTTTCCCACCAAAAGCACCAGATTAATGACGCCGTGCTGTCAACAAAATAATGTATGACCCAGTAAGGTTCATAAATTGTAAGCTGGTTTCTGTGTGAAATCTCTAGCTATGTAAAGCTTTACATTTCTATTTTGTGGCCAACCACACGCACTCACGAGGATACCTACATTCAAGAATTCTTTCAGCCACACAGGAAAATTACCTAATTCACAGCTTCCCTGGACACACAGACCGACAGGGCCACCATCTTAAACTTCTAGAGCCGCAATAACTCTCCTGCGCACACGTGACCCATCATACTGGTTACTCAAGGTGCACTTTATGTCACATTAATATATATATATGATATTTAAAATGTATGATATATATATATATATATCTACCTTTAAAACAATGAATTAGCATAGAAAGCAGGGATGTGGAGGATCACACCAGTGTAACAGCCCCACCAAAGGCTGAGGGTCATCCTGCTGTACCGAGCTGATGAGGAGGGGGAAAGATCCCCACCATGGTAATGTTAAATTACAAGATACCATCAACAGTGTAAAAAGCATAGGTTTAAGTATTTCACGGCTGTCATGATTATGTCTGCAGAGCGCTACAATAGAATAAAAATTGTACATTATTACCAGTATGAAGGAGAACAAATTCATTTTTTTGGCACCCAATTCCCTCTTCTGAAAAGACAACTGGAAAAGGGATGTTGAATGCCATGAAGATTCTAATGCACTTAACACATTCTACAATATTCCCAGCGTGTTTATATAATAATCACCAGTTGATGCCTGGTTTATACATTCATGTGGTAAGGGGGACCGCTTACACCACAGCCGACATAGAGCCTTTGTGTATTGCACTGAACGGCCTCACAATCCTTTAATCTGCACCGTGGGTGTGTTAACGGCTAATTTAGGATTTAATTAGTGTTCATGTCCAAGGCTTCAGCACCAGTGGGACCGGACAGGGCAAGAAACATTAGCAGAGGAAAATACATCCCAAAGTTTCTGTACAGAACAAACTCCTCAATTAATAAGTAGAGGAGGAAAACAACTAGTACAGAATATTACCTGTAAAGAGCTTCATTTTCATGTTTATTTGCATTTGAGGAAAGATACAAGCACTAAGATTAAAATATGGTTATCTAATACGTTAACGAGGACCTGTCACTTTTTTCTAGTTTTTGCTTTCTAGATCAACAAAACCCGTCATTGCCAGAGGTTAACAAATTTGGTTTGGATCTAGGTGCCAGCTCAAAAAATTAGGAGCCTTTTTTTTTCTTTCCAAATCATGTTTTTATTTTCATATATTTAAGGTTTCGATCATATCACCCCTCTCCTTTCTGTTTAAGGTGATGCTCCACCAGATCACAATTAAGAAATATGTCCTATTCTAAAGATCTCTCACAAAATATATGTAATACAAAAAAGGTTTTATAAAGTATGGATCAATACATTAAATATTTGGAAAAAACATAATTCACTTAATAAAGAATTAATAAATTAATTGAAAACATTGATCCATTTAAAAAGCTGATAAACTAATATTTTAAATTGTTTGTAAATGAAGTTAATAAAATACATTGTTAAATAAACTGATAAGTACATTTGCCACTTTGCCTGCCACTTGTGTTATGTGTATGTTTGGTGGTAGAATGCGTCACGTGATTCCGCTCGACACCGTGCAGTCCGCATCCTATCAACCAGTCTCCCGCCTTTCCTCTCCATGTCCCAGGGGCCACTAACCCTAGGCTCACCACTGACACACACACGGTAACACAAAACACCACACTCATACACATGCACACACTATCCAACAACATACACACACACACAATAACACTATACTCTAACACTATATACACAGACCCCAGCACAATAAACACACACACATTCACTCTGACATTACAATATACACAAACATACGCTATTCCTCCTCCCTGTCACCTCACGGAGACCTGCTGCACTATTACGTGTCTCCCACATCTGGGTGACATAATGCATGTTATGCAATCCGCTGGGCATCTCACCCGCTACCCCGCAGCACAGCAGTCAAGCAGGGGGCCCTGAGGTTCTAATGGCGGCACTGGCCTGTCCCCCTTCCTTGTATTGCAAACCCCTGGGTGCCATGAAGTGGTTTCTAGCCACCATGATGATCTTGGTCCTGGGGTTTTATCAAGCCCTGACATAGGCTATTTTCTGTTGTGCTCCCAGAGTCAGGCAATACCCTAAAAGAAGGACCCCTGAGCCTAGTGGGGCAGTAAGAATAAGCATGTCAAAAAAAGCTTTTTGCGGACATTAGTTTCCTGAAAATATGTTGTTCATGGGCTTTACTGCCATACAAGACAATACTTAAGATCCAAAAACTAGAAATATGCATCTATATAATACACATGGCATATATCAATATCTAGTTTGGCAGTCTTCCTAATTTTGACCTTTAATGTGTGTAAATTAATGAGGAAGAATATTCATACAGATCCTGAAAACAAGAAATTACGATGGATTCGATATGTGTTTCTAATGTATGTAGTGCTTTTATAATGGGAAAAGATGTAGTGCACTGAATCTGCAAATGTAAGATTTGGGAACATTAACAAAACCATGTTACATTAATAGGAAAGAGAAAGCTAAATGAAAAATAAAGAACTGATCTAGGGCTAAATTAGCATTTAATATATGTTCAGTGGGATCTGAAATCTGTGAATTTAAAGATTTAAAAAGTGCAGAAAACCATTAAAGTGTCTGTCAGAAGAGGCCTGCTGAGGCGCACTAACTTTTTACTGTTTTGTTCACACATCTGTTTTGTGCACATTATTTCTTGCTCAATTAATCAAGAAATCAAAGCCTTTCCGACACTTTATATTAGGTGCACAGGGGCTTTAAAACACTTAAAATATTTGTTTCCATAGAGGACCACTTAACCCAGTGGACTCCAGTCATTTCCCATTAAAACTGTCAATGGTTCTCAAAACCATATCTCTGCATAGGAATGTTAGCCTCATCAATCCTGAATTACTCGTATTTATTGCTCCAGAGAAGTTTTACCCAGGAACGGCAGGGCAAAAAGCCGCCTTGTTGTTTTAATGGTATAATTCTTGGTTATTTTTACACATCCATGTCCTAAAATAGTTGAGGAATGCATTGAATTCTATAAATTATCGCTTAGATTACAAACAGATACTAGGCATAGCTCACTGTCTGCTCCCTGCTCAGTTCCAGCCTCCCTCTCGGCCATTAGTGTTACACGTAAACCATTCCTACTTCAAGATTTACAGCTATTTTCCTCAGACTCCCTTTTACTCACTTGATTTAATATCAGCAACAGGGTCTGGAAAACTGAACCACTGGAGGTCCTGTTATGAAGGGGATTTCTGTGCTTTATTTTGCTACGAGCGTATCGTGTTATGATCAATATCATTTTACATACACTGTATAATGCACAGTACTTTATAGTACAGCATAGTATAAACCTTCTCTGAAGGTTTTATCATGTGAAAATAAACAAGTGTTTTCCTCTTCTAAGGCAACAACCTATCAGTACTTGCCTTGGTGTCACAAATGTGTTCCAAGCAACAAATATCTATGAGGCAACATTTTACGCGATTAAAGAATTATTTCTGTGAATAGTTTGGTGCATTGAAGAAAACTATGAATGATGACAAAAATGCTTTAGTTACAACATGTTTCTATGTTTAAAATATCAATAGCAGATATATACATTAAAAAGTGTATTATGTAACAGACTACAAAAAAGATGACGCAGTTATATTTCATGCACAACAGCGTACATGGTTGTCGACTTTGGGGAACTAAGTTTCTAATCCGGCTTACACCATATCTTGGTCTTACTTCAGATATTCTGTAATAATTATACTGTCTATATAGGCCATTTAGGAAATATTCTCCATATATACTGTATGTGTGGGCACACACAAATGCGCAAATATTTTAGGCAGGTGTGAATAAAATTTGTAAAGTAAGAAGAATGCTTTCAAAAATAGATATGTAAACAGTTTTTATCATTAAAAAAATACAAAGTGAGCGAACAGAAAAAAAATCAAATCAAAATTTGGTGTTGCCTTAAAAACATCAATTCTCCCAGGTACACTTGCAAAAAGTCAGGGATTTTGCAGGCATATAGTTGGGTGTCTGATAATAATAATCAATTTAATATGTGGGTTGAAAAACAATCGTTAACTGAAAAACAAACAGCTCTGTAGGAGGAATAAGACTGGGCGATGAATGGCCAAACTCACTAAAAAAAAGGTTGATGACAACAGTTTAATGTCAAAAGCCATACAGCGTGGCAAGACTGAGCACAGCAACAAGACACAAGGTAGGCCCGCCACATCAGCAAGGTCTCTCCCAGGCAGACATTTCAAGGCAGATGGGGGTCAGAAGTGGTCTTCATGGAAGACTTGTGGCCAAAAAGCAATCCTTCCAACATGGAAAACACAGGGGTGCAGAAAAATGGCAGCAGGTGCTCTGGCTGATGAGTCAAAAGTTTAAATATTTGGCTGTATAAGATGGGCTATGGGTGTTTGAAGGCAACAGTGAAGCATGGTGGAAGTTCCTTGCAAGTTTTGGTCTCCTCAAACTACAGGCAGACACTTATCCATCATGCAATACCATCAGGCTGGAAATTAACTGATCACTATTTTTTTCTGCAGCATGACAATGACCCTAAACATACCGCCAAAGTCATTAAAAACTATCTTCAGTGTAATGAAGAACAAGGAGCCATGAAGGGATGGTATGTCACCCACAGAGCCCTGATTTCAACATTATCGAGTCTGTCAGGAATTAAATGGAGAAAAGCAACTCAAGCTGCCTAAATTCACAGAAGAACTGTGGTTCATGATAACCTACCTGTAGTGCACCTATCAGAAATGATGCTGTTTTGAAGGCAAAAGGGTGCTCACACCAAACATTGATGTGATTTAGAATTTTCTTCTCTTCTCTCATTTTGCATTTTGTTAAATGATAACAATAAACTATTAACATTTCTATTTTTCAAAGCATTCTAATGTTACACCTACCTCAAACTTTCCCACAGTGCTGTGTATACATACACATAACAAAAGTTATGATAGCATAAAGGTGATGGAAAACCTTAAATTAAAGGGGTAGTAAAAACATTAACACTAATCTACAGCGACCCTGAATACGCCTACCCAGAATGTGGTTGAGGTCGCACCACAAGACTTGTGAGTATTATACATATATACATACACACACACTATATACTTTATTGATTCTGATTTCTGCAGCTACAGTTCTGTATGAACTCAAACTCTGAACTCTCCACATAATGTATTGGTTTGTCTTAGTCTGTCAATTCTAGTCTTGTCATACCCCTTGAATATATATGTATTGTATTAAGCGCTGCATTAATTGTTGGTGCTATATAAATAAAAGATATTAATAATAATAACTGCATTCTTCATGTCAGCAGTTAATGGAAACAGAAGGGAATGTTTTAAATGGTAAATATCAAAATATTCATGAAATGATTAACTGAAATAGTAGATATAGGATAGTGAAATAATGGTATTTACAGCCACCTCTTATAACATCACAGATAAGTTTACCTGCTGAAGGGAATACTTCGTTCAGTAGCGCCTCGCTTAGCATTGAAGAACCAAAACTGTTTGAGCTGTAAGACCAGCTGTGACAAATAACTTGCAGCAAAAGTGTCTGAGCTCTTGTTGCCTGAATGGTAAGGCTAGGCAGCTCAAAGATGTATTCAACCAACGGAACGTGAGTTCGGTTAGCCCTGTGCAAAAACAGAAAAAAAAGACAAAATAACAGAAATGAGCCAAAGTATGCATGAAATTACAAATCAATGTATCAGTAAATGTTAGTTCATGTAGATATTTTTAAGCTTCACATCCTAACTTATCTGCTCAAAAACCTTGAGGAAAATAAATTCTGATATCAAAGAGATTTAAATAACTGCCTAGTACAGAAACCCAACCTCAGCTCAAGCTCATAAGGGGATATCCATTTCATTTTTTTCTGGCATGACTGTTCTTTTAGCCACTGGCCATTGTTTATATGGGGCAAATGCATGGTGGGATGGTGCCCAATACCCTCTCAAGTGCACTCTGGAGTTTATGTAATTATGTAGAATGTGGTATCGCAGCTTCTACACCTGCATGCGTAGCAGGGAGCCTGAGATCCGTGATCTGAGTCTCCTTTAATAACCAATGTCTGCCATATTATATTCCAATAGATGTTAACACAATAAATGATAGTAAAAAGGAAAGTCTTTAAAGGGATGACTGTACAAGGCTCCACATTTTTTCCTCAAACTTTTAAAGCACCTCCAAAGGGTTCTTGCTTTCCGCAATGGCTTTGACACTGTATTCCCACTGTGACATACAACTTCATGAATGGGACTTTACAGAAAAGCCATAGAGGAGCACACGGGCGAAGATGCAACATCTGGGGTTTAGCAACTCCATGGCAGGCATCATACAGTATCAAAGTGCAGTAAACAAAGTCAGGGGCTCCAGAGATACTTTATTAGGGTTCTAGAATCCTCAATCTTATTGCGTCCAAAATGTTAAGCAATTCAATAAGCTGCACAGTTTTGTCACTGAATAAAAGGACAGTTTTCGGTCCCTGGCAGCCTCACTAAGGAAGAATGCATATTGACGCACTCTGTGACTGACGGTAAGTATATCCTGTGCAAGGAGACATTATCTGAGGGGGGTAGCGAAGCAGTAAATGCATATCCGGGGTCTACATTTGCAAAAGGGACACAATGAAAATTTAAAGTGACCACTAAGCTATCATATTAAAACTATTATTAAGGAATCGTTGCTAAGGAATTTCCTTGACATATACTTTCTTGGCGTGAAACTCGTAAAATGGCCTGCTTTTCTCCACTGGGAGCTCAACATCTGTAAACTCTATACAAAACCTTTAACCAAATATTCTATTCTGATTAAGTAAATAATGTGTTAGTGCAATCCACATTTTAATTTTGGGGGGCATGGCATTTTTTAGTATGTTAGTAGGTGTGTGTGTGTGTGTATGTATGTATGTAAAGGCAGGGGTGTGTGGTGAGGGCAGTGTATAAATGTGTATGTATGGACAGGCGTATGTTAGTAGTGTGTGTGTGTGTGTGTGTGTGTGTATGTATCTATGTATGTATGTATATGTCTATATAACCACCAGCCAATCACCGGTAAGGCACATCGCTTGCCGTGATTGCTGGTTGTTGTATGCTGGGTAGAGGGGTAGTCGGCGAGTATAGCCCAAACTCTATATTTTAACTGGAAAAGTTGGGGGTCGTCTTATACGCCAGAATATACGGTACATATTTTCCCATTTCATTTCTTGCTACTGGAAATAATTATGGCTAAAATACCAGGGCGTCTGGGCCATTAGGAAGCTGATGCCTATACATGTGTATAGATTTACAGAGGCCAAACACCTAGATTACAGAGCCAAGCATGGGTATCAAAACGGACACTTTCTTAAAGTGGAATATATATATATATATATAATATATATATATATATATATATATATATATATATATATGATTTATAGGGATCCGAGAAGTAAAATTGATTTTTTTCACCAACCACTGTAGTCTTAAAGACATTCCTTTATTTTCCCCAGTCGGGCAAAAATGAGAGGTATTGATGTACACGGTGCACATATACTTTGGGAGCTTGCATTCATGTGTTCACAATACATTCTCTCTCCTAGCAGCTGGGGGTCAAGATTTAACTCAGCCATTGCAAGTTAGCTGAAATGGCTACTATGTCAGATCACGAGGATGGGGCTACATCGTTTTAGAAAGGGGTTTATTCACTAAAGGGAAAGTTTGTATGAGTGTTTGCAGTTGAGATGTACTTTCAGATCTTTGACATCGCCATACATTTGAGACCAACTCTAGTGGGCTTCTCTTGCAGGATGAATTTTGCTGGGACTGTACATAATGTATAGTAAAATCGATGAGATTTTTTCAAATTCTCCTCCCTAATTCAGTTATACATTATCCAGGGCCAGTTTGACTCTAGTTACTGGAGAAATCTCCCACTGTCAACCCTACATAATGAGTTGTGAAATGAGAGATTTACCAGCACAAACCCCCTGCCTGCAACTCTCCTTTTAAGGAATAACCATCTAGGTAAAAACATACACCATATCAAACCAAAAAGCGTGATAAATAGAGTATTAATTATTTACCAGCCAGGCACTAAAACCCGTTTTACCAATAGCTACAATAAAAACTTCTCATAGGAAGACACAGTTGCCAGTAAATATACAAGGAAAAAACCATTAAGATAAAGGGAAAACATTCTGTTTCCAAGAATATGTTTAGCCAACCATTTCGATTTATTAAGAAAATAAGGATTCAACAACTTCATTTATCTTAAAAAAACAAATACCGGTATATGTTGTTTTTTCTTGTAAATAATTTATCAAAAGGCCTCCTATTTTGTGAATTATTTAATATATATATACAACTTGTTTTATAAATGCTACAGAGATGGAGGAGATTTCACAGGAACAGCATGGGATAAGCATATGGCTCCGGAATCTTAGGATGAGACTAATGACTGATAAAGGTCTCTACATATCTTCTTATCTGCTGTCCAATTCGCTGTTTGTTTGTCAACAATAAAAAAAAATATACATCTGATCGTTATAAGTAGTTTTATTTTTCAGTGACAGGTCTACCTTAAACCTACAAGCCAATTCTGAAATAGAGAGAAAACGTTCTCTTCAAACGTTCTCTCCATTCTTCAAATGTATTGGTGAATATTAATTAGTTAGTATGAGGTGCTAAACACAGCCTAATATTCTAATCTAAAAGGCTTGTTAAAAAGTTACACGGATTTCCCAAATGAGTGTTAAAGAACCTGTAGTTAATTAAAAACTATAAATGGATATGAAAATCCAAAATCAAATATTTTCTTACTGCAGATTTTAATAATCTCTAAGGAAATAAAACAGCAAAGATTTAGGTTTTATTTTTTGTTTATTTTACGACACAGGAAAAATAAAACTTTTTTTTCTCCTTTTCATTGTAATAGAGACCATGTCATATGTGTAGCAAATGTTTTCCATAAAATAATCATTAATTGAGATTGACAAGAGATAAAAGGAACCCAAATAGACCAGGTTTGGTCTGCTAAATTTCAGGGGTTAAATGTAAACATTACTTTTGCGGAAACTAATTTAGTTGCCAAACTGCACCTGCTTGTCGTGATTGATATTCATGAATTACGGCTTAATGTTCTACAGTAAAAAATATACAATTCTCCAGACGCACACATGGAGGGGAAGCTGGGCTTTTTAGAGTTTCATTTCTCACACGTTCCCCTTACTGAAGGCCACTGGATCCGTTAATCATGATGCGGACAACCAAAAAACTGCACTCGGCTTCCCCTCGGCAAACATTTTACTGAGCATTTCGCTTATTAGGAGATTCCGTATTCCGTATACACAATGTGCTTTAGGGATGCATCATAAAATAAATAATTATACACAACTCAATTTAACTTAATATTTCTTAGTTATATGGATTATGTGACACATATATATATATATATTGTTTGTGCTCACATCTTTTTTATGTAGTCATTTGGCTAAGTCTGTGAAGAACTTAATACAATGACTACACAAAGTTTAAGTGATTGTTCTTAAGCACATGCAAACATAAATTTGGCACTCCTTGGGTGTTGTGTGTGTGTTTGTACACGGGAGTGAGTGTGAGTGAGTTTTATTATTATCTTTTATAAATATATAGTGCCAACAATGTACGCAGCACTTAACACAATACATAAATTCAAAGTGTATGAGAAGACGAGAATTGACAGACTAAGACAAACCAATACATTATGTGGAGAGAGCCCTGCTATCTATATATATATATATATGTGTGTGTCTATATATATATTTATATATGCGCACACAAACACACTCGCCATACCATCTATTACACTTTCATGACCGGTAATAGCAAGGTACAGAGGCTGCTATAGGCATATTAATCTAGCGCTTGTAATTTTGAGATAAAACGTTAGAGTGGTTAAAATGGGTAAGATTTAACTTTGTTGAATTCCCTTGTCTTTTGTTCAAACCGATGAAGAAGTTTAATAGAACAGAATAAGAGTTTACACTGAAGCGAAATATCTTTAGCTATTCACAGCATCGCTGAGATGTCAGAACGGTGAACAGGTTAAAAAACGATCAATTTGAAGTATGTTCTAAAGGGAAAAATAAATTGTAATGTAGCTAGCTGAACAGAAACCTTATTAAAGGGAAAGTTGGACCAACTCCAGGGAACGTTTGGGAAAGTAAGGGGAGCGGAGATGTATTGTAGGGGCTTAAAATGTTTTTTTCTAAATTAAAAAGTCTTGGAAGATGAAGTGCACTTTAATAAAGAACATGCAAACAGGGATTAAAGGCAACACCTTCCCAGCAATATCTAAAGCTACGCGGCTAATCTGTTATACGAGTTATCCAGTAAGCAACGCTGCTTTCAAACAGGAGAGCCGGTGAGTTCCACGACAGAGAAACAAACCAATCCAGCCCTAAAATACTAATTACCACTTAAAACACGATCGCTTTAGCTTGTTAAAACAGGTTGCACAAAAGCATGTCGGATTTGGAAGGGATATACATAGAACTGCCCTGTCACAGCTTTTAGCATAACCAACTCAAGATAACTACCGTATTTGCTCTATTATAAGACAAGGTTTTTTTCAGAGCAAATGACCCTCGTCTTATAATCGGGGTCGTCTTATAATCAGACCTCAAATAGGTCTGACTATGAGACTAAGATCCAGGGGACTTGCAGAGTGGCACATAGGGGGTCAAACGGCATATCAGGGGGCACAGTGGCATATAGAGGGTTAAAAGGTGTATCAGGGGGCACA